>BDDC01000051.1:95448-140492 GCA_001662425.1 Chlamydomonas sphaeroides
TCGCGGCCGGCACGTCAGTCGCCAGCGCCTTCGCGGCCGGCACGTCGGCGACTGGCACGTCGGCGACCGGCGCCTCAGCGGCCGGCGCCTGCGTGGCCAGCACCTTCGCGGCCGGCGCCTCAGCGGCCGGCGCCTTCGCGGCCGGCACGTCAGCGGCCGGCGCCTCAGCGGCAAGCGCCTTCGCGGCCGGCGCCTCAGTGGCCAGCGCCTCCGCGGCCGGCGCCTCGGCGGCCGGCGCCTCAGCAGCTGGCGCCTCGATGGCTGACGCCTCAGTGGCCGGCGCGTCAGCAGTGCTGCCGATACCGGCGCTGGTCCCCAGGCAACCAGTTGAGGTCCTCGGCAGTTTGCGGCTGATGGCATTGACGACTGCGCCTGCGAAAAGCGGCGACAGGCGCGGGACGCATAGGGTAAGCGCACAAGGGGCTAGACGGCTCCCTCGGCACCCAGTTGGTCAGGACCCAACAACACGCCAGCAAACTCCTAGAGGCCGAAACTCTTACCGCGTGCGCCCGCCACCTCTGCTGCAGGCTGCAGCGAGCTGGCCGTTGCTGCCCCGGCGCCGCTGCGCGGCGTTGCCATGCTGACGTCCGCCTGCGCCGAGGAAGGCCGAACCGCGGGCGCGCCGAGGACAGCCGCAGCGGGAGCTCTGCGCGGTGCCGACGGCTGCCGGGCGGCACTGGTGGCCACGGCAGGGACAGCGAGGGGCGTTGCCTTGCTCCATTGCACGCTTGGCAAGGCGACGGGAGCGGTATGGTCCGACGAAGGCGGCCCGGCCATCTGGGCGTCCGGCGAAGGTGTCACCGCCAAACCCAGCTCCTCCGTCGCCGCGCTCAGCTCAGACACGGCGCTGCTTGACTCCCGAGCAGCAGCGGCCAGCGCCGGTGCGCTGGCTACGGCAGGGAGCTGGGCCTCAGGCTGGCTGGCCTCGCAGGGCACCGCCGCGTCTGCCTCATCTGGCGCCTCGGAGGCAGCCGGCGCGCCAGCGACACCGGCTGCGCCGCTGGCGGAGCTGACTGCCTCGCCAGTAGCTGCAGAGGGTATCGCAGCAACAGGCAGGCCCTCCGCACCCACCGCCATGGCTGCCGTCTCAGCAACGCTGGTGTCGACCACCGGCTCCGGCCCTGCCGCAGCGGCAGCCACCTCAGCCGCCTGACCGTCAGGGGATGCAGGCGCGCTCGCGTCTGCGGCCCTGCCGCTCATGTACCGGGCGGCCGCCGCAACCGTGGCCGCGACGGCGACCGCTGGCAGGGCCACGGCGGCGGCGGCCGTGGCGACGGTGGCAGCGACGGGCACGGCAACAGCTGCCGTGGCGACGGCGGCCGTCGCGGGCGCGGCCGCAGCAGCCGCTGTAGCGGTTGCGGCCGCGACGGTCGTGGCGGCTGGCGCGGCCATAGCGGCCGCAGCCGCGCACACGCCGCCGACGGCAGCAGCAGCCGAAGCCATGATTCCAGTGGCCGTGAAGTAGCGCGGCGCTGGGGCCATGGCTGCGCCGCCCTCGGCGGCGGCAGCCTCCGCGCCAGCCGCCTTGTCAACCGCCAGCAACTTGGTGGGGGTGGCCTCGGCGTCAACCAGCTCAGCCTCGGGTCCCTCCGCTTCCGGCAGCCCGTCGGCTGACCCTGCTGCGTAACCTGCGGCGTCGTAGCCTTCGGGCGCCACGCGGTCGGGTGCAGCGGCCACAGCCTCCTCGGCAGCACGGGCGTCCGTGGCGACCTGCCGCCCGCGCGGCACAACGACGGCGGAGGGGCTGACCGACGCCTGCGCAGGTAGGCCTGACGGGCTCGCGGCGCCAACAGCTGCCAGGACACACGACGGCAGGCCGGCTGACGCACTGGCAGCCGCCGGCTCAGAGCTGGGCTGTGGTGACTCCGGCGGCGTTGATGCCTTTGGCGTGCGGCGCAGAGCCTGCTCAGCCGTCATGTCGGCTGCCGCGGCCTCCGTATCTGCCAACGACTGCGCCTTAGCAGAGGCTGGCATGGCCTCGGGCGCAGCCTCCTCGCCTGATGCAGTCGCAGCAGCGGCGGGCGTGGCTTCAGCAGCAGCCTTCTCGCCTGACGCGTCCACAGCAGGGACGGGACTGGTGTCAGCCGCAGCGTGCTCGCCTGGCGCAGCCGCAGCAGCAGAGGGCGCGGCATCGGCCACCGCCTGCTCGCCTGACGCGGCCTCAGAATTGGCGCGCTTCGCCTCGGCCGCAGCAAACTTGCCAGGCACAGCCAGAGTAGCAACGGGCGCGCCGTAGGCCACTGCCTGCTCGCCTGACGCGGCCTCAGAAGCACCGCGCTTGGCCTCAGTGGCAGCGTGCTTGCCTGACGCACCCTCAGCGCCGCAACCACCCGACGAGGTTGCCAGTGCTGATAAGAGCGCCTCAGGCTCCACGGCCGGCTTGGAGGCGGCGACCACGGCGGCTGCAGTAGGCGACACATACGCAGCGAGCTCGGCAGCTACGGCCGCTCCAGCCGCCGCCGCTGTCGCAGCGGCGGCAGCGGCCTTCCTCCGGCGCTCGCGGCGCTTGGCGTTGGCAGCGTGCCCGGCGGCGTCCGGGGTGGGCTTGCTGGAGGTGCTTGGCACGTCTTCGCTGCTGGAGAGGGCTGCTGGATCTGCGACAACGCACATGAGAGGGAGTACGTACATGGTAAATACCCGGTACTAATGCAAGAAGTCTGGTGTACGCAGCTCGCATGCACGCAGCTTGTACGCACTCAGCCTGCTCCCATGCCTACAAGGAGGTGATTGCAATGCTGAATAGCCTCACTCTGCGCGCCAGCTGCGACATCCGCAAGAGGCAGCGCGCTGGCAGACGCTGCCGCAGTGCCGCTGTGCCGCTCTCCAGCCAGGCTTGTAAGCTCAGACGCCGGGGCAGCCTCCTCCGTGGCGGCGCCGGCAGGTTCTCTGGCCTCCGCCTCTGGAGCCGGGCACACTGGTCCGGCATGCTCGGCGGCCAGCGCAGGCGCGGTTGCGTTATCTGCACGATCTGCGACGCCCGGCTCGTCCGCGGCAGCGACCGGCGCAGTGGTAGCGGCGGCCACCGCCTCGACGGCACCAACAGCGGCTTCGGCACCAGCCACGGCCTCAGCGGCCGCGACTGGGGCATCGGCCGCAGCCACTGGTGCAGCAGCAGTGGTGGTAGCGGCGCCGGACGCACAGGTAGCGACCTCGACGCCGGCCTCCCTGGCTGCCAGGCCATTGCCGCTGACCTCACATGCCGACGCCGGCACAGTGACAGCTGCGGGCGCGGCTGCCGGAGCGGCAGCACGCTTGTCCTCCGGCGCCATCTCTACCACAGCGTCAGCACCAGTGTAAGCCGACGGCCGGGGCAACGCCACGTGGCCAGCCTCCGCCTGGACGGCAGCAGCGCCGGCGGCCTGCTGGGGTCCGCGCGATGCCGCTGCCGGTACCAACGCCGAGGTGCTGGCCAGGTCCGCCGCAGCGGCAGCTGATTGGCCGGCCGTGGCGCCAGCTGGCAGGGGGATCGATGCCACAGCAGGCAGCGCATTAGCAGCGGCGGGCTGCACGGACAGCCGGGGCGATGCGACCTGTTCCGCCCGCTCGGCAGCACCGCGCATGCCCTCCTGCGCCGTCACAGCTGGATGCGCGCCTGCAGCCGCCGCCGCGGGGGGCGACCAGGCAGCTGTAACGGGCGTGGCCTCGGCAGCAGCGGCCGCGTCCGCCGAGACAGGCGTTCCTGACGGCAGCGCCTCGGGCTCCGCGGCCAGCTCCAAGGGTTTGGCCGGCTCGGTCGCTGCAGCAGGCGAGGCCTTGGCAGCCGGCTGAGCAACCACAGCCGCCGCCGTTCCCGTTGCCGCCGCAGCAGCAGCTGCTGCAGCGGCCTTCCTTCGGCGCTCGCGGCGTTTGGCGCTGGCAGCGTGCGCGGCGGCGTCCGGGGCGGGCTCATCGGAGGTGCTCGGTGCGTCGGCACTGCTGGAGCGGACAGCTGGACCTGCGAGGATGAAAGGGTGCAATGAGTTGTGGCCAGCGCAGGAGTAGACGATACCACATCTGTGCCCTTCAACTAGCCCCGGGCTCCATGCCAACACACCGAACGCCGCACCGTGTGCGCCGCTGGCGTCGTCCGTCGGCGGCAGCGTGCCCACAGCCGAGGCACCGGCGGTGCTGAGCGGCGCTGGCACCAGGCAAGCGCCCGACTGCGCCGAGGAAGCCGCCTGCGCCGCGGCGGCAGGTGCGCTGGGAGCGGCCGCGACCGCTGCACCCCCTGCCGACGAGAGGCGGACGGGCTCGGCTGCCAGATAGGGCACGACGCGGGGCGAGACGCTGCTCGGCTCCTCCGTTGCTGCGTCCGACGCCAAGCTAGCAGCGGCGGACAGGGGCTGGGCCTCCGGTGCGATGGCTGTGCTGGGTGCCGCCACCTCCGCCGCGACCGGGGCCATGGCGGGAGCAGCCTGCACCGCCAGAGACGCGATCGGCGACGTGGCAGTTGCGGTGGTAGCGACCTCGGGGGTGACTGAAGCCGCATGGCCGCCGGCGTCCGCGGCTGGCGAACCGCTGACCTCCCTTGGCGACGCCAACGCCGCCACAGCGTCCGTGGCAGCAGTAGCGGCGGGAACGACAGCCAGATCTGCTGACTGTTGGCGCTCCAGTGCAGCTGCCGGCGTCGACGCGGACTGACTGGCACTTGCGTCCTCCGCAGGAGCCGGCGGGGTGGCGCCGACACCGCCTGGCAAGGGAGCAACGAGCTCGCTTGAAGCGGCCTCTGCAGCAACGTGTGCGGCGGCAGGCGACTCCACCCGAGCAGGCTCGACAGTCGCAGCAACGGGCGCGGCCTCGGAGGTTGCGTGTTCGTCTGACGCGGCCACACCGGCGATGAGCGTGGTGTCCGCGACAGCCAGCGCATCTGCCGATGGGCCCGCCAATGCCGACGAGAGTGCCATGGGCTCCTCGACCAGCTCGGCGGCGGTGGCCCCCGCTGCGGCAGCAGGCGACGCCCCGGCGGCCACAGCCGCTCCGGTTCCCGCCGCAGCCGCCGCCACCGCAGCCGCCGTCGCAGCGGCGGCCTTCCTACGGCGCTCGCGGCGCTTGGCGTTGGCAGCGTGCGCGGCGGCGTCCTGGGTGGGCTCGGCGGAGGTGCTCGGTGCGTCGCCACTACTGGAGCGGACGGCTGGAGCTGTGGAGGCAAAGGAGATGAGACGGTGTGGTGAGGGCACATATGAATGATGGCCTCTGCGCCCCTCAACAGCCCCCAGGTCTACACCAACACAACACAAGCCTCACCGTGTGCGCCGCTGGCGTCGTCCGTCAGCGGCAGCGAGCCGCCAGCTGAGGCACTGGCTGTGCTGACCTGCGCTGGCACCTGGCAAGTGCCCGACTGCGCCAAGGCAGCCTCCTGCGCCGCGGCGGCAGGCGCTCTCGCGTGCACTGCCGGGGAGCGGCGGACGGGCTCGGCTGCCAGAGAGCGCACGGCCGTGGCGCCGGGCTCCTCCGTAACAGCGATCGGCTCCAGCGCGGCAGCAGCGGACGTGGATCGGGCCTTCTCTGCGCTAGTCTCGCAGGGCGGCGCGACCTCTGCCGCCACCGCACTCCTCCTATCGCCGGGCAGAGACTCCAAGGCAACAGCAGCTGGCGCAACGGCAGCCGTGGCAGCAGCCTCGGGCGCACTGGTAGCGGCCTCGACGCCGGCCTCCTCGGCTGCCAGGTCGCTCCCGCTGACCTCTGCCGCCGCCGCCATCTTCGCAGGTTCGGCGGCAGCGACAGCGACGGGTGCGGCAGCAAGGCCAGAGGAACGCGTGTGCACGGGCGCCACCTCCGCCTCACCGTCAGCACCACTGGGAGCCGACTGCCGGGTCGACAACGGGTCGAATAGCTGGGGGACAGCACCCGTGGGCCCAAGGGCAGTCTGCGCCACTGGGAAGGCACCAGCTGCGTCCTGGGGCCCACGCGACGCCACTGCTGGCGCCGGCACACAGGTGCCAGCTGGCTCAGCAGCGGGAGCGGGCGAGTTGGCCGTCACACCAGTTGGCAGCGCCGGCGACGCCGAAGCAGGCGAAGGGCTGGCCGCAACGCGTTCCACGACGTGTGACACAATAGCTGTGGGCGCGGCCTCGCCGGCAGCGCGGCTACCTGAACCGGCCCCAGCACTGACGGGCGCGGCCTCTGCAGCGGCGCGCTCGCCCGGCGCAGGCGCAGCTGCGAAGGTTGTGGCCTTAATAGCAGCCGGCGCACCCGACGGGGCCGCTAGTGCAGCTGCCGGAGCCTTGGGCTCCGTGGCCTGCTCGTCGTAGGTGGTGGTCTCGGCAGCGGCAGCAGGCGACGTCTCGGCAGTAGTCAACGAAACCGTTGCGCCTGACGTCGCCGCCGCCGCAGCAGCCTTCTTGCGGCGCTCGCGGCGCTTGGCGTTGGCTGAATGCGCTGCGTCATCCGCGGTGGCCTCGGTGGAGGTGCTCGGCACATTGTCGCCGCTGGAGCAGGCGGCACCTGTCAGGGGGAGACAGGAGCGGCATATGGAGGTCAATTCACAGCAGGCGAACCGCCGATCAATGTGGGCTTTGGTGAATAGTCCCAGAGCCACCCAGCAAAGACCTCACCGTGTACGCTGGCCGCGTCGTCCGTTGGCAGGTGAGTGCTGTCAGCCAGGGGTTCGGGCGCAGCCCCAACCTCGGCTGCACCAGCAGCGCTCGAGACGACAGCGGGGACTGCACGCGCCGCAGGCGGCGACTGGGCGGGCTTGCCGGTCCCTGCGGGCGCGCCCGCCGAGTCTGGCTCGTGCGGAGCAGCAGCGGGCCCCGGCGCAGCAGAGCTGAGCTCCTCGGCGGCAGCGGCCGGCGCCAGTACGGCACAGGAGACGCCCCTGTTGGCGTCAGATCGGCTGGCTTCGGCCAGGGCCTCAGCAGCATACGGCGATGCCTTTGGAGCGCCGGCGGCCACCACCTCGGGGGTGCCGGCTGGCGCCTGGGAGGCAGCGGCGGCGGCGGCCTCTTGAATGCCGGGCGCTGCCTCAGCGCCGGCCTTCATGGGTGCTGATGCCGCCGCCGCGGTCGTGTCGAGGTCCGGCACGACAGCCAGCTGAGCTTCAGCCTCATGCGCGCCCACCTCAGCTGCTGAGGCAGCATCCACGGTGGCCAGAAGACCACGCGGCACCACGACTGTGGCTGGCGACGAAGCGCTGAACGATGCGTCCGCAGCCGCGGCTGACGGGCTGGCGGCCAGGGCCGCCGGCACGGCGCGCGACGGCAGGCAAGCTGACGCAAGAGCAGCCCCCGACTCGCAGCTGGGCCGTGACGACGCCATCGGCGTCGCGGACCCTCGCGTGCGGCATAGAGCGCCCTCAGTCTTCACCTCGGCCGCCGCGACCGCCGTCGCGGCGAGCGACTGCGCCGAAGCGGCAACGGGCGTGGCCTCAGCAGCAGCGCGATCTCCTGACGCGGCTGCCGTGGCGACCTGCGCAGCCTCGGCCATAACGAGCGCTTCCAATAGGGCCGCTGGTGCTGAGGACAGCGTCTCGGTCTCCGCGACCAGCTCGCCGCCAGTGGCCTCGGTGGCGGCCGCAGGCGACGCGACCGCCGCCGGCTCGGCGGCCATGGCCGCGCCCGCCGCTGCAGCAGCGGCGGCCCTCTTACGGCGCTCGCGGCGCTTGGCGTTGGCCGAGTGCGACGCGTCATCCACGGTGGCCTCGGTGGAGGTGCTCGGCACGCCGTTGCCGATGGAGCTGACAGCTGGGCCTGCGACAAAGCAAATGGACAGGAGAGAAACAAACGGATCTTGAAGCGACCTAGTGCAACTATATAAAGGCCAATGCAACCATGCCCCTGTGTGATTGCTCCTATGACTACAAGGAGGTCAACGCAGTGCCGGAACGCGCCATCTCTTACCATGTACGCCAGCCGCGTCATCCGCCAGAAGCAGCGCGATGGCAGCCGCTGCCGCTGCCTCAGCGCCGCTATGCAGCTCTCCAGTCAGGCAGGTGAGCTCAGGCGCCGGGGCAGCCTCCTCCGTGGCGGCGGCGGCGGCGGCAGGCGCTCTGGTCTCCACCTCCGGAGCTGGGTACACCGGTCCGGCATGCTCGGCGGCCAGCGCAGGCGCGGCTGCGAGCTCAGCAGCGTCCAGCTCGTCCGCCGCAGCAGTCGGCGCCTCCATAGCAGCGGCTGTCTTCTCGACGGCACCAACTGCCGCCTCGGCATCCGTGGCCATGGCCTTGGCCGCAGCCACCGGTGCAGCAGCAGCGGTGGTCGCGACCTCAGGCTCGCTGGTAGCGGCCGCAGTGCCGGCCTCCTCGGCTGCCAGGCCACTGCCGCTGACCTCACTCGCCGCCGCCACCGTCGCAGTTTCCGCGGCAGCGGCGGCGGCCAGCTCGGCAGCCACCTCACCGCCACGCTTGCGCTCCGGTTCCACCTCGGCTACAGCGTTGGCAGTAGTGGCCGTGAGCTTGCACGATGCCGCGTCTGGCGCCGTCACGGAGCCGCTGACGGCGACCTGAAGCTCCCACGGCACAACGGCTGCGGCCGACGCCGAGGGGCTGACCGACGGCTCCGCAGGTGCGGCTGACTGGCCGGCGGCTACGGCGGTCGACAGGACGTGCGACGGGAGGCCAGCTGGCGCGCTTGCAGCCTCCAGCTCCGACATGGCCCGCGATGACACCGTTGGCGTCGCCGGCTCTGGCGTGCGGCGCAGCGCCTTCTGTGCTGCCACCTCGGCAGCTGCGGAAGCGGTCGCAACGGACGACTGCGCCTCAGTGGCGGCAGGCGTGGCCACGGCGGCAGCGTGCTCGCCGGACGCGGCCGGAGCAGCCACCGGCTTGGCCTCGGCAGCCGCTAGCGCATCCGACGGGCCCGCCACTGCTGACAAGAGCGCCTGGGTCGCCTTGAACGGCTTGGCGGCGGTGGCCCCGGCCGCGGCAGCAGTCGACGCCCCCTCAGTAGCCGCAACGTCAGCGGGCGAAGGGGCGGCGGCAGCCGCGACCAACAAAGCCGCAGCAGCAGCATGCACGTCGGACGGCACCGCCAACGTTGACGAGGGCGCCTCGGGCTTTACGCTCGGCTTGGCGGCAGCGACGTCGGCGGCTGCAGCAGGATACGCCTCGACAGCAGGCTCGCCGGCCACGGCCGCTCCAGTTGCTGCCGCCGCCGCAGCAGCAGCAGCAGCAGCAGCGGCGGCCTTCTTGCGGCGCTCGCGGCGCTTGGCGTTGGCCGAGTGCGCGGAGGCGTCCGGGGCGGGCTCGGCGGAGTTGCTCGACTTGTCGCCGCTGCTGGAATTGACAGCTGCGCCTGCGAGGCGGAGCAGGGGAGCAACGCATGGAACTTCGCATGATGAGATCACAGCACAAACGGCGAAAGGATAGCTGCCTTGTGAGCATCGAAAGCTAAGAAGGGCTCCACGACAATAATTCACACATTGTGTTCTACTTAACACTTTAACACACGCCTTACCGTGCGCGCTGCAGGCATCGTTCATCAGCGGCAGCGAGCCCATCGCCACTGCGTCCGTGCCGAACGGCGGCGCTTCGGCAGAGCTGGCTGCTTCGGGGGTCGCGACGGCTTCCCGCTCGGCCGCGCGAGGCGCGCTGGGAACAGCCGAGCTAGGCGCGGTGAAGACGGCCGCTGGAGCTGCACGCTTCGCCGAGGACGGCTGAACGGGCTCGGTTGCCATCGCCGGGACAGCCACTGGCGCGGCCGTGCGCAGCGTCACGAAGGCGGCGGTGGCAGCCGGCGCCTCGACGGCGGCGGCGGCCGGCACCTCGACGGCGGTGGCGGCCGGCGCCTCGACGGCGGCGGCGGCCGGCACCTCGACGACGGCGGCGGCCGGCACCTCGACGGCGGCGGCGGCCGGCACCTCGACGACGGCGGCGGCCGGCACCTCGACAGCGGCGGCGGCCGGCGCCTCGACGGCGGCGGCGGCCGGCACCTCGACGGCGGCGGCGGTCGGCACCTCGACGGCGGCGGCGGCCGGCACCTCGACGGCGGTGGCGGCCGGCACCTCGACGGCGGCGGCGGCCGGCACCTCGACGACGGCGGCGGCCGGCACCTCGACGGCGGCGGCGGCCGGCGCCTCGACGGCGGCGACGCCCACACCAGATACGCTGGCCAGGGCCGCAGCGATAGGGGCTACGGGCGTCTCGAACTCAGCAGCCAGCGGCTCCACAGCAGCGCCCGCCGCCTGAGCAGCTGTAGTGACGACCTCCGCAGCGGTCAGCGCTGCAGCGCCCTCGGCGCTGGTTGCCTTGCTCTCCACCGCCGTGAGCTGCATGGTTGCCGGCAGGCCGGCAGCTACCATGCCGGGCGCCGTGTCCGGTGATGCCACGCCAGCCACCGGGTGGGCCGGCAAGGGCGCAGCCATAGCAGCCTCCGCGGCAACGGCCTCCACGTCCAGAGCTGCTGGAGCCGCTGCCTCAGCCGCCTGACCGTCAGGGGCTGCAGGCGCACTGACGTCCGTCGCCCTGCCGCTCATGTACCGGACGGCCGCCGCAACCGTGGCCGCGACGGCGACCGCTGGCAGGGCCACGGCGGCGGCCGTGGCGACGGTCGCAGCGACGGGCACGGCAACAGCTGTCGTGGCGACGCCGGCCGTCGCGGACGCGGCCACAGCAGCAGCAGCGGCCGTGGCAGCGGCGGCAGTCGTGGCAGCGGCTGCGGTCGTAGCGGCTGGCGCCGCCATAGCGGCCGCAGCCGCGCAGGCGGTGCCGACCGCAGCGGTGGCCGAGGCCATGGCGCCAGCGGCAGTGAAGTAGTGCGGCGCGGGAGTGACAGCCGCGCTGCCCTCGGCGGCAGCAGCCTGGGCGATCTGCATTTCACCAACGCCCTCGGCGCCCTCTGCTGCCGACGGCCCGTAGATTGCCCCTGCTGCGTGACCTGCAGCGTCGAAGCCTTTGGGCGTCACGCGGTCGGGTGCAGCGGCAACAGCCTCCTCGGCAGCACGGGCGTCCGTGGCGGCCTGCTGCCCGCGCGGCACAACGACGGCGGAGGGGCTGACCAACGCCTGCGCAGGTAGGCCTGACGGGCTCGCGGCGCCGGCAGCTGCCACGACACGCGACGGCAGGCCGGCTGACGCACTGGCAGCCGCCGGCTCAGAGCTGGGCTGTGGTGACTCCGGCGGCGTCGATGCCTCTGGCGTGCGGCGCAGAGCCTGCTGAACCGTCATGCCGGCTGCCGCGGCCTCCGTATCTGCCAACGACTGCGCCTCTGCGGCGGCGGGCGCGGCCCCGGCGGCAGCGTGCTCGTCTGACGCGGCATCAGCAGCAGCCGGTGCGGCCTCAGCAGCCGCTGCCTCCGCCGTGAATGCATGACGCTGCTCTGGCAAGGCCTGCGCCTCGCTGGCGGGAGCCTCTGCCACCGTCGCGGCCGGCTGGGGCTCCCGGGCAGCCACGCGCTTGCGGCGCTCCCGCCGGCGCGCTGCCGCTGACGGTGCGGCCGGCCGGGACGTAGCGTCATCTTCCTGCAGCACGCTCTCCGCCTGCGGCAGCATGGCCCGCAATCCCAGCTGAGCCTCGCTGCTGGACGACGCCGCCTGCTGCGAGCTTGCAGCGCCGCCCAACGACTGCCGCTGCGCCGATGCCCCCAACCGCGTGGAGGGCTCTTCGCTAACGCCACTGCTGGCCGCCGGCGGGGATGCGCTGCTCGGTACCACGCCCGCCTCGCGCGCGGCAAGGGAAACGGACTGCAGGAGCTGCATGGAGGCCTCCGGCAGGGCACGGCTGTTCGCAACTGGCACGGCCACCTCCTCGTCCACAGCAGCGCCGCTGTCTGTGGCGGCAGCGGCACTGTTCGGCACGGCGGCATCGCTGTTCGCGGCGGCTTTAGATGAAGGCGTGGCCGCCAGTGCTGGCAGCATGACGGAGCTCGCGCTGCGGCCAAGCACCAGCCGGTCTGGCGACGGCTGCCGCAGCAGGGCGGCCAGGCCGGCGGGCGCGGCAGCGCGCGGCGACGCAGACGGCACGTGCTGCGGCTCGCTCGCCGCCACGTCAACCCCTGGCACTGGCAGCAGCGGGGCCGACGCGACGTGCGTCTCAGCGGCAGTGGGAGCCGCCGTCGACAGCAGCACGTCTGCGCGACCCACAGGCCCTCCAGCTGCTGCGGCCGGTGAGACATATGCCGCCCCAGTTGTCATGGATCCGCTGGACGCCGGGCTGTGTTGGGCGGTGCTCGGGCGCTGCGGTAGGAGGAATGTGGCGCCAGCAGGGCCCGCGGCACCGGCTGGCAGCACCACGGCGGGAGCCGCAACAACAAGCACGTCCTGCTGGGCAGAGCCGCTGGCTGGCATCGCTAGCAACGCCGCGAGGTCCTCGGGCTCCAGGCCCTGGACGGGCCGCCGCTCCTCCGACATGGTGGCAGTGCCCTCCTCGGTCGGGCCGTCGGCCTGTAGCACAGCCGTCGATAGCTGCCGCGGCGTCAGGCGCGACGGCGAGTGGTAGGCGATGCTGGCGAGACTGTCCGTGCTGCCGGCCATGGCAGGCGAGGCACGGCGCGGGCTCTCGTACAAGGAGGAGCTCGCGCCAGGGGCCGCTTGCAGCACTGCTGCCAAGCCGAAGGCCTCGGCGGAGGCGGGCGATGGGGTGGGCTGCGCAGAGCCGTCATCAACGCCGCGCCGCTGGGGGCCGGCCACACGGCCGCCGCCACCGCCGTCGCCACCGCTGCTGCCTGCCCCCGACGCCGCGAGCGCCTGGCTGTCATCGGCCGCCGCCAGGCTGCTGCCAACGTTGCCGTCGGCCCGCACCTGCAGCAGATCTAGGCTGCCTTGCGAGGCGTGCATCTCAACGCTGCCGGGCTGCGCCTCGTGGTGCCCAATCACCGCCGGGATGCTCCAGCCGGACCTGCCGATGCCATCGTCGCCCGCAGCTGCTGAGGAGATACCAGCAGCAACGGGCGTTGCGGCCACGTTCACGACCGGGGATGCCGCAGGGGGCAGCGGTATTGCAGGCGGGGCAAAAACCTCAACCGCGGCCGCTGCAGGCAGTTGCCGGCTGGTGTGCTGCGATGACGATGTCTCGCCGCCTGCCACGGGTGCGGCCCACACGCTACTCCTCGGGCTTGACTCAAGCAGCTCCTGCGCTGAGACCCCTGAACGCGCCTGTCCTGCCTCTGCTGTGAGCAGGCCTGAGCTGCGCAGTGACGGCGATGGGGCGGCGGTACGCGACAAAGACAGCGCTCCCCAAGCGCTGCTGGCGGCAGCAGCCGCAACCTCGGCAGGGAGCCCGCCAGCCGTCTGCACGTCACGAGGAGGCGCTGACACCACGCTACCCGGTGCCGACGCGTAATCGACATGGGGCGGCGGGCCGCCGCTGGCGAGGAGCTGCGCAGCCCGGGGGCTGGCAAGGCGCTCGGCCAGCGAGGAGCCCACTGCCGGAGGCAGCAGCACATCCGCCAGGCCGCCCGCCGACGGCGACAGCGACAGCAATAGCGGCCGGTCAGGCGTCGCGGCGCTGGAGCCTGCGGCGTTCGCGCTGTGCTGTGTGCTGCCAGCGCCGCTGGCGTCGCTCCAGAGGCTGCGGCGGCGGGAGGCCGTCGCCGCGTCCTGCAGGCAGCGCCACGCGGCCTCGCTGGAGGCTGCCGCCATGTTGGCCATGGTCGTGGCAAGGTGCGACATGCTGCGTGGCGAGCGCATGGCCGCCAGCGGCGGCGCCGACGAGCTACTGGCTGCCAGCTGGCTCCCGTCTTCGCCGTCGCCATGGGCCGCGCCGGCTGCGGCAGGCGGCAGCACCGCACCGGGTGAGCCGTGACCGCTCGAGAGCATGGCCGTGAGGAGCATCGCGGAGGCCGCAGCCGCCGAGACAGCAAACACCATGCCCCCTCTCGACACGGCCGCCGGCGAGGGGCCGCCGCTGCCGAGGCCGCCGCTGCTGCTGCTGCCGCTGCCCGCAGACGGCGGCCTGATGCGGGCCATCAGCGAGGCCGCGGCCGAGGTCGAGGCCTCCGCCGCGGCGCCGGATGCTGCGAGCGCGGACACCGAGGTGCCGGTGGATGAGGCCCAGGCGGTCGCAGCCAGCGCGGGCAAGCCCATGGCTCCGGCCACCAGGGCCGTGGCGGCCACCTTTCGTGGCGACCAGCCAGTGCCGTGGCCGGCGGCGGGATGCGCGGAGCCGCGGGCTGGCGAGAGAGCCGCGGAAGGCGGCGAGCCTCGCTCAGACGTAGAGGCGGCGGCATGCGCATGGGTTGCGGCACTCGCAGAGGCGGCGGTGGAGGGGATGGCGTGGGCGGGGCTGGAGCTGCGGGCTGCAGCAGTGGCGGCGGCGTCGCGCGGCTGCTCATGGCCGGGGTCGATCGCTGGCAGGGCATCGAGAAAGACGTCGAGCGCGTCTGCCGAGGTTGTGGAAGACGCGCGGCCAGAAGCCAGCACGGCCGTGCCGCTCGCGACGCGGGTGGGGCTTGGGACCTGTGAGGGCAGGCAACGGGCCAAAATTGGAGAGTGCAAGCACGGAATGATTGCGTCTAGCTAGGAGCAGGCACGCGCTGGCGGCCTAACAGCATCCCTTATGCCTCATCATGTCCATGCAGACGGCCTCAAAAGGGTGCCCGAGCGCTTACCTGGCGGTCCTCGGGCTGCGCTGATTCCCCCGACTGGCGCCGCGACGCCGACCTCGAGCTGCGCGGGCTGCTGAGGCCGTGACCGCCCAGCCCCAGCGGCGTGGCGTGCGGCAGTGTGCCTCGTGGCGATGAACGCGAGAGCGCAGTGGGCAGCGCATTAACCGCCCCGACTGGCGGCGAGACAGGAGCCGAGCCCGCATGGTCGCGCAGTGACATGGCTGTCGCTGATAAGTCTGGCGAGACGGGAGCCGACTTATCTGGACAGGGCACTGGCAAGGCCGACGCTGCCCATGGCTGGTAGCCGCGGGGCGAGCCCATGCTGGCAGCGGCGGCGTCCTCCATGGGCAACGGGGGCGAGGGCGGGCGGGGGCTGAGCGCGGCGCGGCACGGCGAGGCAGGCGAGGGCGGGTCGTCAGTGCCGGGCCTCTCTGCCGGCGCAGGCGCCGGCGCCGGGGCCGGGGCGACGGCCAGGGCCAGGGCCGGCGGAGCGACAGCGGGAGCCTCGGGCAGGCGCTCGGGCGACATGGGCGAGTCCAGCAAGGCGCCGTGCTCGGGAGAGCCGGGGAGTGCCGCATCGAACCGCTCCTGCTGCTGGGTCGGCGGTCCTGGCATCGGCGCCGGTGGCTCGGGCGGCGACGATGGCGGGCTGCGCACGCGCGCCAGCTGAAGCTGCTCCGCCAACGCATCAAGGAGCGCTGCTGCCTGCGCGTCCACGCCAGCGGTCGCTGCTGGCGCCGCACCGACCGCCGCAGCCGCAGCTGCTGATGTCGAGCTGCTGGCGGCGCTGTCGTAGCTGCGGGATGGCGATAACGGCGAGGCCAAGACCGCAGGCGCCGCCTCGGCCGGCGGCGCGCCGCCCTGCGTGCCCCAGAACCCACCGCTGCTGCTGACGGACGAGCGCGACATCTCCTCGCGGCGTTCGCGGCGCACAGCATAGCGATAGGTCGGCATGGCCATAGAGCTCAGGCTGTCGCCCTCGTCGTCGTATGGTACAGGGTACAGGGGCACTCGGCCGGCCGGTGTCTCGCTCGGGCTCGTATCTTGGTCGTCATCGTCGTCTCGCAGCGGGCGGCTGCGCGGTCCAGCATCGAATCCGCCCTTCGGCGGCTCGCCCGGCAGCGGCAGCGCAGCCGGTACAGCTTGCGCCACCGCTGCGGCGGCCTGTGCAGCAGCCAACGCCTCTGCCAGTGTAGCCGCAGCCGTGGACGCGGGCGCGGCTGCGCTCGAGCCGGCGCTGCTGCGCAGGCTGCCAAAGGAGGCGGTGAGGTCGGCGCTGTCACGCGTGGCGCGCCGCGAGTCGAGCACCAGTGGCAGCGTGCGGACGTCCTCGGGCCGGGGGCTGGCGCCGACCAACGGTGAGCCTGGGCCGCTGACAGCGGGCGAGGTCTGCAGCGATTCGCCCTCTGGCACTGACGTCAGGTGGAAGGCGAGCGCGTGGGACTTGAGCTGCTGCAGCTGCTGCGGCTGCTGGGCACCGGGGCCGCCGGGCGATGACGCAGAGGTGCTTGGAGGGTGCAGAGCGGTCGCCGCCGGCACTACCGGCGCCGCCGTGCGCTGCTCGGCGGCGACCGGCAGGCTGGCGGCGCGCGGGGAGGCGACCAAGCCGCCCTGCGGCGCGGCGGCGCGGTGCAGCGGCGAGCCGGTGCTGATGGGAGCCACGTCCGGCAGCAGCTGCGGCTGTCGGTGGCTGCCGCTTGGCGCCGCTGTCGTCGTGTTCGCCGGGACCGGCGGCGGCGCGATGGGCGCCATCATGAGCGCAGCAGCCAGCGTGGCGTCGGCCTGGAGCGGTCCGCCGTCAGCACCGAGCGCCGCGGAGCGCGGCGGCATCGCTGCTCTCAGCGGCGACTCCGCTGCCTGGGCAAGCGGCGCCGCCATGGAGGCCTCTGCACCCCAACCAGCTGCCTGCAGCCGCGCTCCGGTGTCGGCAGCGAACGGGACCGCACCCACGTCGGTTGAGGCCACTGAAGCGGTAGCAAGCGCCGCAGGTGTTGGGGCCTCCATGCCGGCGTGGAGCTGCGGGCGCTGGGCGCCGGGCATGGACGCGAGCCCCGCCGTGACAGCAGCGTCGGGGCCCGCCGCCGTCGCTGCCAGAGCTATCGCGCATGCCTCCGGCTGCCGCCGGCTGGCATCAAGCGTATCTGGCAGCTGTCGTGACGACGGCTCAGCAGGGCGTGCCGTCGCGGCCTCAAGCTCCGCTGCTGCAACGGCGTCGCCGTCGGCAGCGGGCGGCACCCGACCTGCGCTGGCTCTGCCCGGAAGCTGCCGCGCTGAAGCAGTTTCAAAGCTCGCCGCCGCGGGCCCCAGCTCCGCTGCTGCGAGGGCCGCCTCGACAACAGACGCCAGTAGCCGGCTGGCATCGGACGTGCCTGCCGGCTGCAGCGGCTGAGCCTCACATGCGCGCGCCGCCGCAAGCGAAAGCGTTGCTGCTGCCAACGCCTCGGGGTCAGCTGCGAGCGGTAGCCAGCCGGCGGTGGGCGCAGAGCACAGCATCACGGACATCGGCTCCTCCAAGCGCGCCGCTGCTCCTGCAAGTGTGGCCGCTGCGAGCACCTCGACACCGGCTGTGGGATCCAGGCAGCCGGAATCTGACGAAGCGCCGGGCCTCGCGGCGGACGCTTCATCTGGCGTTGATGCTGCTGGCGCACCCGCCGTTGTTGCGGAGGCATCTGCGCCGGCCCGGGCCTGCTGGCCACGTGCGCTTGCTCCCGCAGTCCGCAGCTCCACGGCTTGGGCGTACAGGGCCTCCAGCAGAACGGCGCCCAGCCGCGATATGCCCGCTTGGTAGTGGTCGTGCCCGGCGCCCTCGTGCTGCCCAATGACCGCGAGCGGCGAGGGCTCCTGCATGGCCGTGGCTGCCATCGTCCGGTCCATCGCGGCGACGGGCGCAGACATGGGCTCGGCCGCGGCCACGTCGCTAAGCGCAGGGCACGACGGCGCCCAGTCCAGGTCGTCCACCGGGAGCTGCGGCGCACCGCGCTCGCCCGCAAGCGGCAGCGCCAGCGCCGAGGCAGCAGGCAGCAGCAGCGGCGGGAAGCCCTGGTCTATGAGGCCGTCTGGCGAGCCCGTTAGCGCCAGCGCCAGCGCCTCCAGCTGCTCGCCGTCGGCCGCCACCACCGCAGCGGCGGCTGCAACCGCCGGCACAGCGGCGAAGGCGCCCACGGCATCCGGCAGAGGTTGCGCCGCCGACCGGCCCGGTGCCAGCGCGGCCAGATGTGCGCGGCCGCGAAAGGTTGCGAAGTCGGTGGGCCGCGGGCCGAAGAGGGCCGCCGCAAGGGATTGGAAGACGTTGGTGAGTAGCACGAGCTGGCGATCTGGTGGCAGCAGGAGGCACACCGCCGCCAACAGCCGGGAGAGGCCGATGAGGCGCGGGCCTGGGCCTTGCGGGCCCCACCAGCCGTTGTCACCGCCGGCCGACAACGAGCCGTCCCCGTTGCCGCTGCCGCCGCCACCACTGCCACCGCCGCTGCCACCGCCGCTGCCACCAGCACCCCGCCCCGAGCTGCCGTCCCCCCCGCCAGCGCCCTCGCCGTCGCGACCGCCGCCACTGCTGCTGCCGCCGCCGCCGCCAGGGCCTGAGCCAGATCCGCCCGCGCCGCCGCTGCCGCCACCCATGCCAACGCCGCCGCCATCACCATCGCTGTCGGTGGCCGGAGCGAACATGCCGTAGAGGACCGTGGACAGGACCATGCGCGTCTGCGCCACTATAGCTCCAGAGGTGACCGCCGCCACCTCAGCCACGTCGGCGACGGCGTCCGCCGCCTGAGCGGTGGGGCTCTGGCCTGGCGGCACCGGCCACTGCTCAAGCGTGGAACGACCAACGCCGGACCCGCCACCGAAGGCCTTGGACGACGGCGCGGCTGGCTGCTGAGCAGCGGCGGCCTTGGTCGCAGGCGCTCGAAGCTCGGGCTGCAGGCCAAGCTGGCGGACGAAGTCAGCCGTCACCACACCGGCAGCCTCGGCAGCTCGGACGTCTTGCAGGGTGACAGAGAAGCTCGACAGGGTCTGGCGCAGCTCCTCGGCCGTGACCTGGGGGGCAACGCAGGACAACGCGGGCAAAACGGGGAACCGTGAGCGCCGCTGTCCTAGAGCAGGCGATGCGTACGGAGATGCAGCGTTGCAACTGTGGGCTCTGTTTGGTATGCATCGGCGGCTGCGCGACGAGGCGATGTGGGTCGGACGACTGCAGATAGCTCGTCTGAAGCAGGCATGACGGCTGCGATGTGGGTCGGCGCGACCCACCTTAGAGGCAGAGTTCGAGAGAACGCCGACGAGCTCGGCCATCACTAGCATGCTGCGGGGAAGGCAGGCGTGGCATGCCGGCATGCGTAAGGAGGCTTGCGGCAGAACAGCTTGCACCAGCGCACGGGGTACACGCATCTGCGCCTGGACGGGTGCATTCACGCCAGGAAGGCTCTGTTCGTGCGCTTGGCGCCCCCTGCCCACCTGAGCGCAACCTCGCCCATGCGGCTCGCAGTCTGGGCCACCTCGTCGGGCGTAGTCTTGTCGGCTCGAGTCGCGGCCGCAACCGCGGTTGCAGCGGCGGCAGTCGCAGCCAGCGGAGGCCGCGGCTCCGCCGTTGCTTGAGGGACCATGTCAACAGCGCCCGTACCCAACCCGTCCGACGGCACCGGTAGGGACGTCGCTCGATGCGGGTCGGCATGCATAGCGATCTTGGGGTCGAGCAGCTTGTCCGTGGGCTGCTGCGGGGTCTCGTCCGCTTCGCTCGTGCGCCGGGCCTGTGGAGGGTGTGGGCTCCGACTCAGCCGCAAGGCGGGCGCGAGAGCGAGACAAGATCAGCATTATTGTTCGTTCAGGTCAACTTTGAAAGCGGCGAGCCTTCTGCAACACGAGGAGAGCTCGCGTTTGTCATCAAAGTTGAGCTGCGAAGGACAGCTATTTTCTGCCAGCCCCACCTGTGCTGAGATGGACCGCCATGGATGCCTTGGCTTGGCCGCCCGCACCGGCAGCCCAGGGGCTGCGGCCGGGGGCGGTCCATACCGACTGTTGGTCGACTGCTGCATCCTCCCTCAGCTTGACGAGGCGCCCCGAAACCTACAGCACACAGCAGCGCATACGCATGAAGGCCGCTGCCTGATGGAGGTTACGCTTCTTGCGCGTTTAGTTAAGCAGGTGACGAGCCGAGACTTGCTGACCCTTGCAGGGCGTACCGCTGCGCCTCAGATGCCATCTGCTTGGGTCCGGCAACCGCCAGGTGGCAGATTGCACTGCCTAGGAAAGTTGGTTTTGAATGGCGCGAGACCTCACGCGACCCCAACACAGATTCCAGAGCTTGCTCAGGCCACCTCAGTAGCAAGCAGATGTTCCAAAGGCGTTGTATACAGTCAAGGGGGCCGAAGACAGGTTCAGATGCGCCAAGGCGCCAAATCCTAGGGTCTGCGTCAGTGTTCTGAACTCAGCCGTGTCATGCTGCTGTATCATGTATGTACCCTGTGTGTATGCACGATGCCCTTGGCGCGGCTGGCGCATCACAGCGCGCGCGCCCTAACCGTGGTGGCGTGCCGTAACCCCAAGCCCGGCTCAGCCACCGCTCCCACCGCCGCGGCCCGGCGCCTGTTCGGCAGTGCCGCTTCACCGGCGAATCAATGCGTGACATAATGCGGCGGGCCGTACGGTGTGTTATACTGGAGAGGTGTGTCCCTTGGAGCCTTGGTGTGTCATAACGGAGGCCTGGAGCGGAAGGCCAGAAGACTTTCCTTCACGTAACCCTTCAGGCCTGTACCCTTTCACAGTAGAATACACGTTACCCTGGCGCGGGGGAGCTAAGAAGCGAGGTAACCGAGCCACGTCACAAGTTCAAAACGTGGACCAAGCGCGCAGCAGGCGCGCCTCCTGCACGCGCGCAGCGCCACTTGCATCTTGCACCTTGAACCCCACTGCTCAATGATCCCCTTGCGCATAGGAACTTCTCGGCATACACACACACACATGGCAGTCGGTACTGCCGACCGCCTCCGTGCCAGGCCAATGCTGTGCAGGCATATCAACTCTTGCAGCATGAAGACCCAATACAGACAGTCCACAGGCATCGAACTCATCGGCCACCGCAGCACTTCAAGCGCGCTTCCAATGCGCAGGATCCCCACATGCACCGCACCACCCCACACCGGGCGCCATACGTCTGCACGGTGCGGGCCCGGCGCACGCCATCCCCTGGCCCCGTCACGCCAGAGAACAGTACCAGAGTTCTGGTCTCATACAAGGAACAGTAATCAATCAAGGGGACGGTCCGGGCAATTCAGTCTTCTGCGACGCCCGCGAGGCCGCCGATGCAATCACGCTGCATGCTAAGCTGCAGAGTCCGGCTATAGGTGTGAGCTGCTATAGAACATGCAGCATGTCGCCTAGCAGGCGCTTTTGGTTGGCGGGCTTGTAGAAGACGGGCGTGGCGCGGTTGTGCGGTTGCCGCCTCAGCAGCAGCGTGGCGCGCGCCGTCGGCGTGCCCGCCCCCAGCTCCACCAGCCCCAACCGCTCCTCCAGCGGCGTCGTCTCGCAGAACGGGTCGCGGTACGCCGACTGGCGCAGGCTGAACGGACCACCTCCCTGCCGGCCAAGCCCGCCTGGCGCTGCCTCCGCCGGCTGCTCGGCGTCGTCCAGCGTCGCCGCGGCGTGGCCATGCTCCACCGCCGGGTCCGCCGGTGACAACCCTGGCGACCCAGCCACATGGTCCGGATCTGGCGGCGGTACGGCAGCACTGTACGGCGAAGCTGCGCGGGCGCCGTCGTGCGGCAGGTCGTAGCCGCCGTGCGCGTCCGCTTCGGCCGACGCGTGGTGCGCGGGGAGCAGATGCGCGGCGGTGCTCGTCGCGGGCCTCGATCGCGCCGCCACGACGATCGGGCTGTCGGCGGCGCTGTACGGCACCACGCGCGGCGGCGGCGACGCTCCGGGCGCATGCGCGCGGAAGAAGCTGGGGCCGCTGCGCGACGGCTCCGTGCGCAGCTCCGCAGCGGGTTCCTCGCCGTCGTGCGACTGCGACCGGGAGCCCAGCGGCGAGCACGCCGCTACGCCGTGCATTGCCGGCAGCGTGACCGGCCCCGGCCCGGGTCCACCTGCCGGCGTGGGCGCGGTCCCGGCCGGCCAAAGCAGCGGGGCCGTCTTGGAGCGGCCGGGCCGCTGCGGCGGCGCCGTGCCGCCGCCACGCCCCTGCTCGCCCCAGCCCCGGCCCGGGCCGCCGCAGCGCTGCAGCGCCGCCGGGCCACCCTCGCGCCGCGCCGCAGCCGGCGTGCTGCTCTGCTCGCGGGGCAGCGGCATGACGACCAGGGCCTGGCAGATGGCGGGCGGCTCCAACCGCGCCAGGCTCAGGCCGATGCCCAGGGGCCGCACGTAGCCGCTGGATGCCGCGCGCTCGGGGCCCAGCGGGCCGTCGAAGAGGATGGCACGCTGGCGGCCGGCTGGCGAGGGAGTCACCGAGGGGCTGGTGCGCCCCCTAGCCGCCGCGCCCCAGGCGATCCCCGGCGCCGCCGAGGCGGCAGCGAGCCCAGGGGTGTCGGACGTGGGGACGCGGCGGCCGCCGTCGGCTGGAGTCCGGATTGGGCTGTCGGCGGGGCGGGCGTACGGCAGCGGGGAGGCCGCCGCCGAGGCGGGGGTGTTGACGCCGTGGGCGCCACCGGGCGGGGGCGAGCTGCCGGCCACCGCCAGCGGCGAGCGCAGGAGCTGCGGGAAGGGCTGCGGGTCCCTGCGCGGCAGACGCGGCCCAAGGCACGGACCTTGTCAGTCGTGGCGCTGGGCGGTGCCGACCCACACGCGTAAGGACCCCAGGCGCCAGGCATGCGCGGCGGCCGTCACGCGGCGGGGCCAGCGCAAGACGCGGTTGTGGCCGGCCAGGGTGCTGAGCCGGTGCCGACTCACACGCGCCCGGCCGAGCAGTTGCGGCACCCGTCACGCCCGGCATGCACCCCAGGCACAAGTGCGACGAGGAACGGGATAACAAACCCGGCCGGCTCGCCTGTACTCATTGCTTGTCGCGGGGCCGGCCGGGTCGCGCCAGGGCGCCGACACGAGGGCCGACATGTTGACGGACGCCACGGTGTGCGAGTAGCGGCAGTTGGGCTGCCTGCAGGGGGCGGCAGCGGCCGTCACAGCAACGAATTGAGGGCACGCTCGGCAGCAGCAGCGGTGCCGCGCCACGCGCAGCTGCAGCAAGATACGGCAGGGAGCAGCAGCGGCCTGGCGGCCGGCACTTCGCGGCGCGGCTGTGAGCGGTGCGGCACGGCGGCGCGCAGGCGGCCAGGGGCCTGCCGCAGAGGCTTGCGTTCAGCCTTGGCACCGGCTGCGGCTCACCCGGATCCGGGCAGTGTCCGCACAGAGGCGAGGGAGGGCGCGCTGCAGCCCCGGGACACGGGCAGCCGCCGGCCCGCGTTGTCTATGAGCACTGACTCCGGTCGGCTCTTGCGGGCGCCCCAGCCGTCCATGAACGGCACGGTGGGCGAGCCGCCGGAGGGCTGGTGCAGGGCGGCGGCTGCTGCAGCAGGGTAGCTCAAAGCTGGTGGGCGGCTGCGGCGGCCGCCGGCCTGCCGGCCGGCCTGGCGCGCGCCGGGCTGCGGGGAGAACCCATAGGCCTGCACCCTCCATGCGGGATGGTCTGCGGCCGAGGCGCTCAGCAGGGCGGGCAGCTCATCCTCGTACTCCTGGGCGAAGGGCTCTGGCATGTGCGGATCGGCCTCTGCCACATGGCCGGAGCTGGAGGCCGCGCCGGAGCCCGTGGCGAAGCGGGGGTCGTAACCGACGTCGTGGAGCGGTGGTGGGAGAACCGTGGTGTGGCCGGTGGCGACAGAGGCGCGCAGTCCCCATGCCCCAAGTCCAGGTAAGGCGAGACCCCCGGCGATAGCCTGGGCGGCGTCGCGGTGAGTGGCCAATTCCCGGGTGGCTGGCCGACTCGCTGAAGGGCTGGCCATGGAGGACTGAGCTGACGCCAGCTGCCTGCTTGAGGGCCGCGCCCGGCCGCTTAGCGCGCCACCCTCGACGCCCAGCTGCATGGGAGCCCCAAGCGCCCACGCATCCTGGAGCGTAAGTCCGTCGAGCACGGGGCGCGGCTGCATCGCCGCGCCCTCGTCAATGGCTTCCATACGAGCTGTCTACAGTCAACTTCACGTATAAATGCGTGCATTTGCGCAGCTGCAGCGCGCGACCTTGGCTTGAGCATGTGCCATGTGCAAAGTTTTTACCTAGAAGATATAGCAGTGTACTGGGGTTAGATCTCAAAGAAGGTGTTATCGCGCGTGCGGTCTTTGGAGAAGCTTGACTTGGTTTCATTGTCAAAGTTCATTCCCAAAGTTTCGCTTCCTTCCACGTTGACACATAGCTGCCTGCGTTGCGCCACTCGTAGACCTGACTGCTTTCCTTGACTCCCATCCTTACGCCTTCGCTGACGCCTTAGCTGGTGACGTGTAAAGCTGGGCCTATTGAGCCATCTGAGGCTGCTGAATCTGCATAAGTTGCATCTGTGAACTTTGCAATAGGTTGCTAACTCAGAGCAGCGTGCTCGCGCACCGGCATGTCGTGTCGGTAGTCCTTTTCTCGCCTAGGAACAGCCGCATATCCAATGATCTAAGCCCCTTGGCCGCGCCTAGTGTGCGCGGCGAGGGGCGAGCATGGAGGCTTCCTCGCCGGGCACGCTCCCCACCTGGCCCACCAGCGAGGACTTCCTATCCCTGCTGCTAGAGCGGCGGCCTGAGCTC
This sequence comes from Chlamydomonas sphaeroides, assembly GCA_001662425.1. Classification (NCBI taxonomy): domain Eukaryota; kingdom Viridiplantae; phylum Chlorophyta; class Chlorophyceae; order Chlamydomonadales; family Chlamydomonadaceae; genus Chlamydomonas; species Chlamydomonas sphaeroides. The sequence goes on from BDDC01000051.1 coordinate 119,603, forward strand.
GCGGAGCTCGTCACCAAACCCGCTTACATCCCTGGGCCGGAGCAGCACCTGCCTGAAGCCAAGGGCCCTCAAGCCAAGGGCAAGGGCCCCTCCCTCGGGCCGCCGCTGCCAGACGCCGCGGTACCGCTCCCCCGAGCGGGCTGCCTATCGGCGCACTTATCCATCAAGGCGCGGATAGATGGGGTGGCCTATCGGCCTGCAGCCAACCCCGAGCGGCCCAACGCCGCCGACTTTCCACGCGACGTGAGCAACGATGACGACGGCGGCGCGGAGCCCGAACTGCCCGCCGACTGCAACACGGACGATGGCGGCAGCGAGGACGAGGCCCCAGCGGCCGGCGGCCCCGCCGCGCCGCCCCCGTCCCTCGAGCCCTCGCCTCTGCCGCCGGCCGCCGCCGCCGGCGGCCCAAGCCCCGCGCCCAACCCTCTCACTCATCCAGCCACCGCCTCCGGCGCCCTGCGCCAGACCATCATGCAGTTTGACGGCTGCACGCCAGCCGCCACCAGCATAACGGCACGCGGCGCCGGGCCCTCGGACAAGTCCTTCCTGCTGGCGGTGCCGGGCCGGACGCCCGCCATCTGCGCCGCGCCGCCATCGCCGCAGCCCCTGGCGGCGGCGGCGCTGCTGCCGCCGCTCGTCGCGGACGTGCTGGCGCGCGGCCGCTGCGCGTCCATGTCGGGCGCGGCGGCCGGGCCGCTGCCTGACCCGCTGTCGTACGGCGGCGGCGGCGGCGGCATGGAGTGCGGAGGGCGCGGGCCCGGGCCTGGGCCGGCGGTGCTGCGCACCGGGGGGCGCAGCGCGGCGGAGGCGGGTCTGATGTCTTCCTGGCCCGCGGACGGCCGAGGCATGCCGCCCAAGGTGCGGCGGGGCACGGATGCAGCCCGGGCGGGGTGATGCGGCCGGGCGCTGCCGCAGGGAGGGAGGGAGGGAGGGAGCACCAGTACGGTATGCCGCGGCCAAAACACGTAAGCGTGCGGCCGGGGTCCTGCGCTCGGCGGGCTCTTCGGCAAGGAGGCAGGGAGGGAGGGAGGGAGGGAGTACCAGTATGCCGCACGGTGACCACAGGGTGCGGCCTGAGCGGCGCCGCTCGCGTCGTGCCCCCATGAGCCCGCCCGCGCCCTCCATTTCTGCACCCGGCCGTCCGCCCGCTCACCCCCACGCGGTCCGCGCCTCGTCAACGCAGGCCGCCTCCGTCTCCTGCGTCTCCCTGTCGCCCAGCTTCAGCGTGTCGCCCAGCGCGGCAGAGGCCGCCGCCGCCTACAGCCGCTTCGCGGCCGCGCTGGCGGTGCTGCAGGACAGCGCCAGCCCCGCCAGCTCGCCCACCATGCCCTCCCGCACCGCGCTGCTGCAGCAGCGCATGCGCCACCTGCAGTCAATGCAGCAGCTGCTGCAGCCGGGCCGATCGCGGCCCAGCCCCAGCCAGAGCCCCGAGCGCGCCGGCGTCCTGCGGGAGGAGGCTTCCAGCCCCATCCTGCGCGCCGAGCCCGCCTCGCCCAAGCCCCAGCCTGCGCTGCCGTCGCTGCCGCACAGCCGCTCCACCTCGGCGCTGCCGCGCGCCAGCAGCGCCGGCAGCGGCGACGAGGGCTCCAGCGGGGAGGCCGCGGCGGCGGCGGCGGCGGCCTCGTGCGGCGCGGCGCTGCTCGCAGCCGAGCTGGCGCGGCTCGCGGGGGAGCAGCCGGCGCGCGTGGCCGTGGCCGTGCACGACGACGGCGGCCGCGCGGCCGCGGCAGCGGCGGCCGCGGCGGCGGCGCCGCCGGGCTGGCAGGCGGTGCCGCTGCCGCCGCAGCGGTCGCGCATGGGGCTGCCCAACGGCGCCATGCCGTCGCGGCGGCGGCTGGGCGCGCCCGCCGCCAGCATCCTCCAAATCGGCGGCATGCACGTCGCTCCGCTGCACCACTACGCCCAGCCCGCGTCCGACGCACCGCCCGGCGCCGACCCGCAGCAGCAGCAGCAGCAGCAGCAGCAGCAGGGCGCGCTGGCGCCGCACGAGGCGCAGCAGCAGGCCGGCCACACGCGGCAGCCGCGGCCGCAGCCGCTGGGCGGCCAGCGGCCACCCGGCGAGCCGCACATGCACCAGTTCACAAACACAGCCGCCGGCCGCGTCGCGGCGCTGGTGGGCCGCCGGCCCGCCGCGCCTGTGGTGCAGGGCCCGATAGGCGTGCTCGAGGGCGTGGCCGCGGCCGCGGTCTTCAGCGGCAGCGGCAGCGGCAGCCCCGCTGCCGGTGGCGCCGCAGCAGCAGCGGCGCCGCTGCCGCCGCCGCCGCCGCGCCGCGCCAGCGACAGCGGCCTAGCGGCGCCGGCCGCGGGCGGCCGCACGGCGCGCGGCGTGACGGAGAACGGCTCGAACCTGGCGCCGCCTCCGGCGCTGGCCGTGGCCTTCGGCCGGGTGCTGGGTGCCGGCGCCGCGGGCAGCCCGCGCGTGCCGCAGCAGGCCTCCGCCGCACGGCCCGGGGCCGACCTGGGGCTGCGGGTGCAGGGCAGCACCGCAGGAGGCGCCGCGCCGCCGCCGCTGCCGCTGCTACACGCCGCCAGCGCGCCGCTCGCCAGGCCGGGCGATGCAAGCGGCGGCGGCGCGCAGGGGCCGCCGCGCGTGGTGGGCTCGAGTCCGGTGCATCAGCCCGTCGCCGGGGCCCGGTCCATCGGCGGTGCGGCCCGTGGGGTGGAGGCTGGTGTGGCTGCCGGGCAGAGGTGAGGAGCAGGAGCACGTGGGCCCTGAGGGGTTTGAGTTGGGCTCGAGGGACTGCCAGCCGGCGTCTGCGAGTGCTGCCCAAGCAGCCGGGAGGTATGTGCTGTTCTCGGGCAAACCTGGCATGCGAGCCGCAGTTGGGCGCCGCTGTGTCCCTTGGCTAGCTGTCGTGCTGACGTGCCGCCCCGTCGTGCTCTTGCCGGCAGCAGGGGCGGCTCTGGCGGCTCTGGTCCCGCGGCGGCGGCGGCCGCTGCGCCGCAGGCGCCTGGCGCTGGCGAAAACGATGGCATCAGCCGCAAGAGCAGCTTCCTGCCGGCGCTGGGCCCGGTGGCTGCGCTGAGCGCTGGCACTGTACACTAGGCCGCGGGCATCCGGGCCAGGAGGCCTGCTTGAAACGGCCCGCCACCTGTGGCGATGCTGAAGCGCGTTTACGACGGGTTACGACCGCATTACAGGTGTCGACAGCAGGACTGCGTCGGTGGGATCCAGTCGCGCTTACAAGGACGCGCATCGGCTATGGCGCTACATGACGTGAACGTTGACGAGACAAAGCTATCGGACGCATAGCGTGGACCTTGCGCGGCCAACGTGACGCAGCCGTAGCGGTGGCGCGCGTGCCGCTCCGCGATGCAGGCTGTGCCCAGATGCTGAATAAGGCGCATGATGGACAGGACGCTTAACGTTGCAATTCTTGGCATTGATGCTGGCGGGACGCTCAGTGCGCCTGTGTGCGCCTGTGTGCGCCAGGCAGTGACTGGACATTCAGTCCTGCAGGCGCCTGCCGCCGTGCTTAGAGGCTTGGCGGGTGGGGTGCAGGCGGCTTGGCAACTCACCGCAGCACGCTTCGATGGAATGGGTGGATCCCATGTGTGTTTGGATTGGGGAAGTTGACGACGACGACGATGACGATGACGCTCGCGGCGACGAAGGGTTCCTTATAACGCTGCACGGCTTGCCAAGCAGGCCGTGTGCGGGCCGGCCAGACGCCGGCCAACTCTGGCATGTGCAATTCGATCTCCCGTAGCCCCTCGTCTTTCCCGCCCAGCGGGCACGCCTCCTGTGACCGGCCACTGCGCCGGCCATCCTTGCTAGCGGGGGGCCTCAGCTCCCAGGCGGTGTGGGGCCCGTCTGCTCGCCGCTATGCTGCACGCCCACTGCACGTCATGAATAACGCCCTATCTACGTGGGTACGCAACAATCAGTGAAGGCTCACGCCGCGCAGACGCAACGACCACCGCTCCCCGGCGCACCGGCGCTGCTATCAAAATGCTCACGGCGCATGCTTATCACCAGGCACACGCGGCTGCACAAGCACACCTCCTCCACGCTGCTATGTCAGGTTCCATGTATGCTTGAACCCCCTCCCGCAGCTCAACGCGGCCATGCCGGCGAGCCACGCCTACGCGGCCGCGGCGAAGAGGCCCCGCATCTCCTCCTCCGCCTGCGTCGGCGTGCTGGACGGGCTGCTGCCGTCACGGAGGGAACCCGCGGCCGACTGCGCCCCGGCCGCCGCAGCCGCCGCCGCAGCTGCCGCAGCCGCCTGGCTCTCCAGCACCGGCACAGCAGGGCAGACCTGCGGGAGGAGCGAGGGCCCCAAGCCGCTGCCATCAAGCTGGAGTGGCTCTACTTGTGTGGAGCCATCGCACACACCACGCACCACACGAGCCCCGCTGCGGCCCGGCGCCTTGCCTTCCCATGATACTGCCCCAGACGCATGCCGCGTGCCGCGCACCTCCCCGCTCCTCCGCGCCCACCCCTGCACCCCCTGGCCCCAACCTCGCCCACCCCGGCCCCTGCTGCCCTGCCGCCTCCTCCGCGCCGCCACCCACCTGCACCACCAGGTCGTCGCGGTCGTTGGAGCCCAGCCCCGGCCAGCAAGGCGCCGCCAGCAGCCCCTGCAGCCCGCCCTCGCGCAGCTGCGCTCGCAGCGCCAGGCTGTGCGGCAGCAGGGCCTCGCCGCCGGCCCCGCCCGAGCCGGCCCCGGCGCTGGCGGCTGGCAGCCGGAAGGCCGCGGACTGCGCCTCCAGGGGCACCAAGGGCGCCAGCAGGGACGCGGCGGCGGTGCCGTTGGCGGCGGTGGTGGTGCTGGGCATGGTGGAGGAGGGGCAGCGCGTGCTGGAGAGGAAGGTCCAGAGCCGGTCGCCGGGCGTCTGGCAGGGCAGGGAGGTAGGGCGCGGGATGGAGGTGGGAGACGGTGAGGCAGGGCGGCAGTGCCAGCACAGGCCAGCACGTGCTTCTGCGGGCCGTTTGCCTGCCACGACCAAGCGCCCTTGCGCGGGGAGTCCGAGCTCACCATGGTGACTGTTGTTGGAGCGCGCAGGCGTTTGGGTTGGAGCAGAGCGACGGGGGCAGAGGGGTAAACGGAACCGGGTTGGCGTCAGGCAGCGAACCGGCGGGCAAGAGGCCCGCAGCGCTGCACCTGCGAGCTGGAACCTCCGTGGACCCGCCTCCCCCCCCGCGCACGCACCGTCCGACGAGTAAAAGAAATCCACAAAAGAACTCGGAACCAGAGGGTCGCACAGCGCTCGGGCCGTGACGCGGGCCAGTCCGCCGCTGTGGCAGGGAGAAGGGAGACACCGGCTTTGGCCGCGAGTGAGCACACGCATCGCCCATTGGCTTCGCTTTAGTTCAATCATGCATCAGCCGCACCCAGCACGGCGGCCCGCCCCCAGCAGTTGGCTCGAAGAGGGCGGAGCCCGTCACTCTCGGCGCCACCATCGCCTCCATCGCCCCCCACCCCCACCCCACCTGCGCAGCGAGGTGCCCGGCTGCACCGCCGCCAGCCCCACGGACGCCACGTAGCCGCGGGCAAACGCCGCCGCCGCGCCGCCGTCGGCGCACTCGCCGTACAGTGTGTTGGGCGCCCGCGCCTCGGCGCCCACGCCCTTGCCGTCCAGCCTGCGGACCGCGGACACGGGGGCAGGGGCCGGCGTGGAGCGCGGTCAGTTGGTGCGGCACCTGTACAGCATGGCGGTGCCAGCCATGTGGGGGCTACGGGAGCAGGTGGCAGCCATGGCACACCGGGGACGGCCAGCGGCCAAGCGGCACGCACCCGGTCGCGACGCAGGCGGAGGCGCCGCGGCCGTCGCAGGCGGGTGCCTCGAACAGGGGCGAGTACTCAGCTGCCGCGCTGGCGCGGGGCGCCGTTGCGGCGCAGGGGTCGGCGCCGTCGTTGCTCGAGTCGCGCATGAAGCCACCGCCAAACAGGTCGTCGTCGTCGTCGCCATCACCCGCCAGGTCAGCGGCGAGGTCGGGCGCGTCTGGGCGGCGGGGCGGCGAGGGAGGCAGGAGCAGCACGCGAGAGTGGCGCATGGGGGCTGAATCGACGGGTCGCTGCCCTGCCGCTCGCTCTTACGCCCTGCTGTCCAGTCTGCGCCGGGCGAGCGCTTACCCAGGAAGCGCCAGCCCTCGCCTCCGTAGCCGGGCGGCAGCGCGAAGGAGGCGCGCTTGGCGTTGCGCAGCTCCAGTAGCAGCGCCGTGGGGTCGGGTGGCGGGGCGGGGGCGCTTGACGAATCGCGGAATTGGCCGCCGGCGGGGCTGCCGGCGGTGCTGCCCGTGCCGCTGGGCCGTGCGGCTGGTGTACCGACCGGCGCAGGGACGGGTGACGGGGCAGGGCTGATGCTGGTGCTGCCACCGTTCGTGGGCGCAGGGGCGGGCGTGAGGGCAGTGGTGGCGGTGGGGGCTGCCGCTGCGGCCGGCGCGGGGGTGCTGGGCCCAGCGGAGGAGGTGACGGGAGCGGCGCAGGAGGGCACGGCAGAGGGCCTGCACGGGAAGTAGGGGCGGCAAGATCTAGGAGGCAAGGGCCCCGCATGTCAACGGCAATTCACAAGCCCGCCTTGAGGGTCTGGTGCGTGGCGGAGCCGCTGTCCCGTCGCGGGCGCCCCACGGGCCTACCCACCACACGCAGACGCCGGCGGCCGGATTGAACAGCAGCGCCGACGAGCCGCGGCAGCTGGCGCCGGCCGCCGCCGCCGCCGCCTCGCCGCACTCCGCGCAGGCAAAGGAGTAGGTCACTCCCGCCGAGCAGTAGATGAACTTGTCGCAGCCTGTGGGGACAGCCCGCGGTTTGAGACTGACGTCAGCCTCGGGTTGGCCGAAAGGCGCTGCCGCAGCTGCGCTCCTCTCACTTCCCAGTTGGTCCCCTCACGTCCGCCGCAAGCTGCTGGCCGAGCTGAGACGACCACAGCTTTGCTTCATGGCTGGTTGGAATCACACGCAGGCTCGGCACACCTGTGGGGTCTGCGCCCACGCGACAGAGAATGCACGCCTGCCCTCTCTGGCGCGTCTTGCCAAAACCCTGAAGCCGCGCCGCCCCCCTGACACACGAACGAACTACGCACCGTCAGGGTGCGCGTGGCCGCCATTGGCCAGCCCCTGCTGCAGGCAGTAGCCGGAGCCCACTCCGGGGACCTGCAGGAGGCGCCGCCGCCCCCCGAAGTGCACTGCGGCGGCGGCCGAGTCGGCGGCGGCTGGGGCGGCAGGCAGCGCGCTGGCGGCGGCGGCGGCGCAGGCCAGGGCCGCGAGCAGAGCCAGGGCGCGCCACTGCGGCATACTGACTCGGTGGGGTCTGGTGGTGGGCTGGCGTGTTTCAGGAGTATCGTGCTAAGGTAGAGATCTGCTGCTGATCGGACGGAGTGCCTTCGGGTATGGGTGGCCGTGGGGGTCACCTCTTCGGCGGGCATTTGGGCAGTTCGGGCCAGTCCGAGAAAGTGTGCTCTACTTGACAGGTGCCGCGCGCGGCCGGGGAGTTGGAAGCTGCCCTGCTGTTCCGCTTCCAGGCTTACGACATTTATGAAGCGCTCGGTCGGTCTGGACCTGGACCCTTCGGCGGCTAGCTGGGACGGCGCGCGGGCATCGTGCTGATGTCCGTGTGCGCGACAACGGCGGGTGGGTTCGGATGGATTGTTGTGTCGGTCATGAAGCCCTGTCGCACTCATGCGATTGCGCTGTGATTGGACAAGCAGGGGTGCGCGCCGGGGAAGGGGGGCGGGAGGCACCACAGCTCGCGGGCTGAAAGGGTTGCACAAGGATGCAGCGTGCCGGCGCATCGGCCCAGCGGTCCGTCATTGCAGGGCCCTACACTCACCCGCAGCACATCTCACGTACCTATTTGCACAAGACGGCTGAGAGTCGCTCCGATTGCTCGCCGGAACAAGCGCAAGCAAAATGCAGCGCGCTCTCGAAGCCCCGTGCTCCACAAGCAGCTCACGGCCTGTGCGCTCAAGTGTGCTGCGGCCTGCGCCATGCCGGCGGCAGCGCGCGCTGCACGTCGTCGCGGCGCAAAGCGTGCAGCCCTACTGGTACTCGGCGAAGGCCATAACGCCACCCAAGAAGGGCAAGCACTTCATCCACCTAGATGATTTCACGAAGGAGGAGCTGATGGACATGCTGGAGAAGGCGAAGCTGTGCAAGGCAAAATTCTATACACGTGACGAGTCGTTCAAGCCGTTCGCTGGGCAGACGATGGCCATGATCTTCACCAAGCCATCGGCTCGCACACGCGTGTCGTTTGAGACGGTGCGGAGTAGCCCAGCGTGTCGCGATTGAAGCAGCCGTCGACTAGTCATGTCGCAGCGTAACGGCAGCACCGACTGCCACACGTTACAGCTCCCCAGCAGCTCATTGCGCTCGCAAATGCAACATGGGGCCGTCTCGAGGAAACCCTTGCTAGCCCCGTCGCCCTACCCCTACCCCAACCCCTACCCGACCGCCGACGACCTCGCCTTTCCCAGCTAGGCTAGTCCATCCCACGCTGCCCCCATCACATCTCCACCCTGCAGGGCTTCTTCCGCCTGGGCGGGCACGCGCTGTACCTGGACCCCAACACCATCCAGCTGGGCAAGCGCGAGCCAACCAAGGACATTGCGCGCGTGCTGTCCGGCTACAACGACGTCATCATGGCGCGCCTCTTTGCGCACGCCGACATCCTGGAGCTTGCACAGTACTCGTCAGTGCCTGTCATCAACGGCCTGACCGACTACAACCACCCCTGTAGGCCGGGCTGCCCCCGGGGGCTTGCTCGCAGCGCGGCGCCTGTACCGGGCTCAGCCCCGCACGACGCACTGCGCTGCCGTGACATGTCATAGCCTGCGCATGCAACCGCACTGCACCGCACCGCTCGGCACGCTAGCACACGTGGGCTTCAGCACCTCCTGACGCCGCGTGGCTGCCTCCGGCCTGGACTCCCGCTGCAGGCCAAATCATGGCCGACGCGCTGACCGTGATTGAGCGCAAGGGCCGCATCGAGGGCACCAAGATCGTCTACGTGGGCGATGGCAATAACATCGTGCACTCGTGGCTGCGCCTGGCCACGCGCCTGAGCTTCGAGTTCGTGTGCGTGTGCCCGCCCGGCTACGAGCCCTGCCCCAGCACGGTGGAGGGCGCCAAGGCGGCGGGCCTGTCGCAGATCAGCGTCACCTCGGACATCAACGCCGTCAAGGGCGCGGACGTGGTGTACACGGACGTGTGGGCGTCCATGGGCCAGAAGGAGACCATCGACACGCGCAAGATTGACTTCGGGCCGTACCAGGTGCGGCACCCAGCCGGACGTCCGTCCGCAGCACGGTAGATTTGTTGGCCTCGGCTGCCCCTTCCGCGGGGCACGGGCATGCTGTGCAGGTCTTCCAAACTTAGCTTTCGCCAAACCTGCTGCCGTGCGCCCCTGGCCCCTGGCCCCTGCCCATGCGGCCCTGCCCTGGTCCCCGCCCTCTGCGCCCCTGCCGCGCAGGTCAACGAGAAGCTGATGGCGCTGGCGGGGCCGCAGGCGCTCTTCATGCACTGCCTGCCGGCGGAGCGCGGGCTGGAGACCACGGACGGCGTGATGGAGGCGCCCAGCAGCGTGGTGTTCCAGGAGGCGGAGAACCGCATGCACGCACAGAACGGCATCATGCTGCACTGCATCGAGGCCACCAAGCGCATCTGAGCGCAGCCGGCGCATGGGGGCGCTGGCGCTTGGGAGCGCCGGCGGGGGAGCGCCGGCGGGGGAGCGCATGCGAGGGAGCGGGATGGTGAATAAGGGCCGAGAGCCGCGAGGGCTTGAGGGCCACGCAGGCCTCGGAAGGCTGCGCTGGCGCTGTGTGGAGGGGCCGGGTGGGCTTGCGCGATGGCCGGCTGGAAAGGTGGAGGCTTTTCCGAGGCGGCTGGCGGGGGATTCAACCGATTCCAGCGGGGCGGGGGTACGGCGCGCGAGAGGTGTGTGCCGTGTTCCAGAGAAGACTATTATGGTAGGTGGCCAGCTATAGAACGAATTGGGTTCCGGACGACGACATGGCTTCTGATAATGTAGCCGTTGCATTGCCTAGCAAGGTTGGCTTGCGGATTGAAGCCCTTGCTGGCCGCCCTGCGCGCGAGTGGGCTTGCCTAGATAGGGCATGGGGCCCTCATGCGGCGAAGTGCAGCGTTGGGCATGTTGGGAACCTGGATGCTGCGTTGATATTCCGCGGGCTACACGTGCTTCGACGCACGGACGTGCTTGCAAAGTGGAGGGGTTCTCAGCGCTGCTGTCTACCGAGTGGGGCGCCGGATCCACAGGACGCCGTTTGCAGCTTGAGGTCACCCCTGATGTGCAGCGCTGAGCAGCAGACCCGGGGGTCAGCCAGCTTGTGCGTTGCTCAGCCGCCCGGATGCACCCGTGGAGTGCACCAATACATGTTTCACGCAAACATGGAGTTGACTTCTGCTCGACAGCGCGAACGTGCGCGTGTGTGGGGCACATCGCGGCACATGCTCTTGCGCTGGCACTCGTCGAATTGCTTGCATCAATGGCATATGCAGCAACACATGCTGTATGCATGAGGGTGGCGTGAGACCCTCGCTCTGGGCAAAATCGGTCACATCGATGTTTTGTCGTGGGCAAAGTCGGGGCCGAAGACCCAAGTCTTTGTTCATTCCAACCGACCGCATCCATACTGTTCATAAGAAGCCTATCTACACGACAAACGAGCCTGCTTACAACCACACCGCCTAGAATTGCCGAGGGCAAGGATGGCGGAGCCTCTCATATTGAACTCTGTGATAGGCTTTGGTGGGCATATCGACAATGGTCTTCTCGCGCATCCAGACGGGAGGACTCTAATTTACCCGCTGGGCAGCACAATCGTTCTGCGGGACCGCGCGGACCCTAGGTCGCAGGAGTTCTTGCAGGGACACAGCGACAAGGTGTGAACTGCGCACGGCCGCGGCTGGGCATGGCGGGGCGCGTGCCGGCGTGCCAGTCTCCCACCTTGCGTCTGGAGGGGCAGCACGTGGAACGGGGCAGCGCGTAGCGTGGGGTTGGGACCACGCCCTCCATGCGTAGTGGGCGTGGGTATGAGGCCCTCCTCTCCCGGGAGTGCCAGCCGCTGCAGCGAGACACGCCGTATTCCCCTTCACACGTGCCAACGGCAGGTCTCGTGCCTCGCGCTGTCGCGCTCTGGCAAGTACCTAGCCTCGGGTCAGATCACGTACATGGGCTTCACAGCAGACATCATCATTTGGGACCTGGAAACGAAGCAGCTCGTGCACCGGATGGCCCTGCACAAGGTGCGCGAAGCGGGTGCAGTGCAGGGAGCCGTCGGCACTAGCCGTCGGTGCACAGCGCTGTGGGGTAACGGCAGCCACAGCGGCAGGCCCGTCAGCCGTGTGGTCCTTGCCCAGCCCTGCCGCTGCCCCTGCGCCCCCAGGTCAAGGTGCAGGCGCTGGATTTCTCCTGCGACGAGCGCTTCCTGGCGTCGCTGGGCGGCCAGGACGACAACGCCCTGGTGCGGTGGGCCCGTGGCGCAGGCGGCATGTGAATTGTTCCCGCTGGGGTTGGCGGGAGGCCCGCAGCCCGGGACCCGTCAGCCACAGCCCTCGGTACATAATTCTGGGCTGTTCGCCGCCCCATGGCTCTCGGACCCCCATGCTTCTCGGGTTGGCTGGACCCGGCGCTGAGCTGCGGTCCACCTCGGCTGCAGCCGTGGGCCCTACGCATGCCTCCAACGCGGGTGCTCCCTGGTCGCCCTCCTTTCCACGCGCAGGTGTTGTGGGACGTGGCCAGCGGCAACGCCATCTGCGGCTCGCCCACCAACACCAACTTCACCAACTGCGTGAAGTTCTTCAACAACAGCCCCGACCGCCTCATCACCGCGGGCAACTTCAACCTGCAGGTGCGCCGCCGGGTCGCCGCTCCGCTGCGACTGCAGCACTGCCTGGTGCTTGAATGGCTATGGGCACGAATCTCGGTTGCTGCCTACAATGAGCATGGTAGCGAATCTACGCGCCTTACTGCAGGTGTGGTCCTATGACTCGGCCAACAACAAGTTGCGGCCGACGGAGGCGACGCTGGGCACGCTCAAGCGCGTGTTCAAGACGGTGTGTGTGGATGCCAACGACCAGTACGCCTACTGCGGCACCACCACGGGGGACCTGCTGCAGGTACGGGGAGGAGGTGCAGGAAAGTGGGGGCGACGGCAGGGTATGGGGCAGGGGGTCGGTTGGGTACGGGGCTAGGGAAAGCTAATGTTGAAAGAATGGACGCGTGATGGGATGCCAGCAAGCTGCCAACGCAGGCACAGAGCCTTGAGGGGCTCTCGGAGTGTTGAGGGATAGAGCTTGTGGGCAGCAACTGAACGTGTTGAGCACGGGAAGTTGAGGCGCTTGGGGTGGGCCTGCCGCCTTACCTGTCGTCTCCACGTGTCCCTTTCCGCAGATTGCGCTGGAGCGGGTCCTGTTTAAGAACACGGGCCCGGTGAAGGGCAACGTGCAGCTGGGCATCACGGCCTCGTGCGAGGCGCCCACAGGGGACGTGCTAGTCGGCGGAGGAGACGGCTCGCTGCAGGTGGGCAGGGGGAGGGGCGTTGCAGGGGAGAGGCGGCGAGCTTGGCCCGGGTCTTGTTGACGCGACGGGGTTTTCCAGGCGGTGGCAGCGGTGCCCGACAAGAACCGCAGCATTAGGGGTTAGATTATCCGGTCGCTGCGGCACCGCAGAACGGGACAGTACCTCATGCGAGGCAATGCCAGCATGAAGAGAGCTCAAGGGCGGCCCGGCCTCAGCTGTGCACTGCCTGCCCAACCTCAGGTGCTGCGCACGGTGCCCGAGCCGTCGCCCACCAACCCCAAGCTGCTGCGCAAGATGCCCGCGCTGGCGGCGACGCGCGTGGAGGGCTCGGTCACGTCCATCACGCTGGCCGACATTAGCAGCCGCTCCTTCACCTTCTACGTGGGCACCGCCATGTGCAACATCTACAAGGTCGTCTACGAGCCCGCCACCAGCAAGTGAGCAGCGGGGACGGACGGGTCCCAGACGCGGCCACCAGTGGGACCCTAACGGCTAGGGGCTCAGGCTCTGAGGTCCAAGCGTCTCGTTGCTGTGTGGGGGAGGGGCGCGGGAGGCGAACCGGGGAGTTGCGGCGCCGTGCCCCAACCACACATGTGGCAGGGCTGGGTCCGTTGCCGAGCCTGGTGCGATGCGGTGCCGGTGCTTACACACGTTGCTGCGCTGCGCTGCCGCGCCGTAGGCTGAAGGAGGAGCTCATCCAGACGGCGCACAGCGACAAGATCAACGGCCTGGCCTTCCCGCACGAGTACTCGGAGGTCTTCGCCACCTGCGGCGTGGGCTACATCCGCGTGTGGCACCTGACCACCTGCCGCGAGCTGCTGCGCATCGCGGTGCCCAACCTCGAGTGCTTTTGCATCGCCTTCGCAACGGTGAGGGTTGTTAAGGGGAGCAGGACAGCACGCAGCACGTCACGCGCTCACGCTCTGCCCCCGCTGCCCTACATATGCGAGTCGCCGGAGCTGTGCACACATTTGCTGTGTGCCGTACCCTGAACGTGTCCATGTTGCCGTGCTTCTGCCTGCTCCCGCGGCTGCGCAGGACGGGTCAGCCATCCTGTCGGGCTGGTCGGACGGCAAGATCCGCGCGTTCGGGCCGCAGTCGGGCAAGCTGCTGTTCACCATCAACGACGCCCACCAAAAGTCCGTCACCGCCATCGCCTCGACCAGCGACAGCACCAAGATCATCAGCGGCGGCGAGGAGGGCATGCTCCGCGTCTGGCGGCTAGGGCGCACCTCGCAGGCAAGCGCCGGCGCAGCGTCCTCGTGACGCGGGGCCCTCGACCGACGTCGGCGCGGCGCAGAGTGTCATGGGGCGTTTCCTGTCGCTGTGGGCCTGACACGTACCTGCCCCGCGCCCTCCTGCGTTCATACTGTATCAACGCAGGCGCTTGAAGCGTCCTTGAAGGACCACAAGGGCCCCGTCAACAGCATCCGCATCAAGCAGGACGACTCAGAGTGAGCGTCGGGGATGGGCGAGGGCCGGGGGGGGGGTCGCCCAGGCTAGGGGCAGTGTGGGGAGACGCGCATGCCCCAATCCACCACCTTTGGCCTTGTGCAGTGGGCGCGGTGACAAAGCACATACTGGGGACACGGGGATGTGGTCTAGGCCACACCCAAGGCCGATCGCCTTCGTATGCTGACGAGTGTGCTACGTCCGTGCCCCGCGTCCACCCTCGCCAGGTGCGTGAGCGCCTCTTCGGACGGCTCGTGCATCATCTGGGACCTGCACACCTTTAAGCGCCGCACCAGCCTCTTCGCCAACACCTTCTTCAAGGCCGTGGTGTACCACCCCGACGAGTCGCAGCTGGTCACCACCGGCACAGACCGCAAGGTGCGCGAGGGCCCCGCCGCCGACGGCACCACGTTGCGGCGTGGCGCGCCGCGCGCCGGCTGCTGCGGAAGCCTCAGCTGCACATTTGTCATCGAACGCGGCTTGGAGGCTGTCCTGCGCGATGCATGGGGGCACGTACCCGTCTACCGCTGCTGCGCGCACGCAGCTGCTGCGTCCTGCTTGCTGCACACAGGCCAGTTGACCCTCCCGCGCCTTGCCGTGCTCGGGCCACCTGCAGATCACGTACTGGGACTCGTACGACGGCAACGCCATCCGCATCATCGACGGCTCCGAGATGGACGAGGTGAACGCGCTGGCGGTGGACCGCGACGGCGAGGCGCTGGTGTCGGGCGGCGGCGACAAGCTGGTCAAGCTGTGGGGCTACGACGAGGGCCACTGCTACTTCGTGGGCGTGGCCCACAGCGGCGCCGTCACAGGCGTGGGCGTGACGCCCAGCAAGGAGCGCATCGTGAGCGTGGGCACCGAGGGCGGCATCTTCATCTGGGACTACCAGCGGCCGCAGACGCTGGCCGACATCTGAGCGAGGGATGGGGAATGCTTGTTTCTTGGGGGTGGGGGAGGTGCAGCGCTGGGTTGGGGCAAGGGAGGGGGCCATGAAGCGCAAGGGAGGTCGCGGACGGCGGATGGGGCCTGGGGTGGTGCGGGTCTGGTGGGGTCGTTAGGGCACTGGCACTTGGCCGGCCGCACTGTTTCTCTGACTCCGCCTGGGCAAGAGCGTGGGGCAAGCAAGATAGGCGTGCGGCGCGGGCGTCGTTGTGCGATTGCGTCAAGGTGTAGGCGCTAACATGGCGTATTGGGGTACAGGGGACACGGCACGCCGAGCAGGCGCTGGGCTAGCGGGTAGGCACGAAGCGCGGGGAGCTACGCGCTCTTCCCTCTGATGAGACCCTTCTGAGACCCTTCTGAGACCCTTCTGAGACGCGGTGTGATGGACTGGGTAGCGGACCCGCAGGGACCCGCCGCACAGGCCGGTACCGGCTGCGAGCGTCATGCGCTCGGGCATGCAAGCTGGTGCTTGGGCTGATAGCTCCCTGCCGCGGAGACAAACCCATGACCGCATGACGACCCATGCCCCCTTGGCGAACTTGGGGTGCTGGCTGGGTGGGTGTAACGGTTACAGGCACCACACACGGGTGCTTGCAACCAACCTGAAAGAGAACGCCGGGAGCCCGCGCCAGCGTGCATCTTACATAGCACGTCAGAGTGCTCTCCACAGGTAGTTGCATCAACAGGATACTCCGCGCAGCCCTTGGAACCCAGGCGGTTCGCCCCACCGTGGACAAACAACGAACAGCCTGCCGCCTCTGCTCTGCGCTGCGCTGATACCCCGCGCCGGCGACCGCCACTGCTCATGTGCGCTCGTGCCCGGCCGCTGGCCCCCAACAGGCTGCCCCCCCCACACACGCAGCCCCATCGTCAAGAAGCCCCTCTGCCGCGGGCCGTGCAGTCAGTCGAGGTCACTACGATACGGCCGCCGGCGCCAGCACCGCTGCCCGCGAGTCCTGTGGGGCGCGGCCGCGCAGGCGGGCAAGCAGCATGATCCACCCGGGACGCTCCCAGCGCCCTCCGCCCTCCTGCCCTCCGCCCTGCAATGGCAGCCCCGTCGTGTGTCCCACCCTGCCGGCTGCTGCTCTTCACTCCCTGTCCAAGCCACAAACACCCTCTCCCCACCTTGTACAGAAAGGCGGGCGCGAACTCGTGGAACAGCTTGACGAAGCGCTGCGGCAACGCAACAGGGGGCAGCAGCCCGGGCCGGTCGGGGGCAGGCCGCAGGCGGTGCGCGCATGGACAGGCCGGGACGGCCGGCCTCAGGACGCCCTCCATAACCCGCCTCCACTGCGCTGCTCCGCCCGACCCACCAGCTCCCTGCCATGCTGTGGCCCTGCCAGGCCCTGACCCCTCACCCCACCCTACCAGCTTGCACTTGTCGGCGGGCAGGCCCTGGAGCGCCGCCCACGCGTCCCAGCGCGCGCGGCCGTCGAAGTCCAGCCCGCCGCGCTCTGCCCACATGGGCCGCTCGCCCACCACATCGCCGCGGGTAGCCTGTGGGAACCCGGCAGCGGCATACACTGGTCGTGCGTGTCGTGCCATGCTGTGTGCAGCCTCACTTAAACTCAAGGTGCGTACCCTGGAGCCGGACCGTGTAACAGCAGCAGTTATTGACATCGTTAGTCTGATTTAGCAACAGCAAGGCGGCCCTCCTTGCCCTGGGTGCCTACCCTGCCCTCCACATCCGCCCTTCCTCGACCCCTCGCCCTGCCGCCACCTCCTGCCGCCCACAACCCGCACTACGTACACCCCGGGCCACGTGTGGGGTTCTACTGATCACTTGCACACATAAGGGACAACCGACGTCCGGCTGCCATATCTGTGCGCGGGCTGGGCGGGCCTGGGCACTGCGTTCCTTCAGGCGGCGCGCGTTGGGTATCGCCTCTCGCTGTCGCGCACCTGACCGCAATCCCTTGTTTCCCTTCCTGCTTGCTACGCCGGCCTTCGCTCCCCGCACTGCCGCACCTAAACGCATCCTTGCTTGCTACGCACGACCCGCGTCACCAACACACAGGGCGTGCCGCGCGGGGCGTGTTGCTTTTGTCCTCGTCCACGAACACACGCATCCTCTCCCCCGGGTCCTCCCGGCCCCCACCTGCTGCGCCAGGCCGTGCAGGCGGTAATAGTCGTCGGGCTTGACCGTGGCGCCGCCCGGCTTGCTCACCATGCGCCAGTTGAGCTTGTCGTACTCGCCTGGGGACAGGCAGGCAGGCAGTCAGGCAGTCAGGCAGGCAGGCAGCTAGCTCGGCCCTCGACCTGAGGGACTGCCGGACTGGCCACGCAGCTTTATCTGGCTGGCTGCCACCGCCGCCATCACAGTGGCCTCCCACTACGGCCGGGTCACTTCTCCTGCAGCCGCTGCGTGCGCGGGCGCCCATTGCCGCATATGCCGGCACACCCCGCGCCCCGCGCCCCGGCCGCAGGCGCACCCTGAAGGCGCTCGAAGTCGGCGGCCGAGTACTCGGGCTTGGCGTGCGGCGACCGCTCCGCGCCGTCCGCGCGCGCGGCGGCGGCTATGAGCTTCCGCAGCAGGCTGCGCGCGGCTGCAGCGCAGGGCGGCAGGCGGCAGGTGTCACAAGGGGTGCCAGCAGCCGGCGAGCGACCCGGCGGGTCATATGCGCTCCGCAGCCCCGCACCTCCCCCGCAGCAGCAGCCCTGCCGTCTACGCAGCTCACCCCGCAGCTTCTGGCGCTGCTCTCCGGGGTGGGCGTCCAGCCAGGCGGCCTCGCCGATGGCCTCCACCAGAGCCTCCATGTCCTCGCCCGCTGCGTGGAGCCGGGCCACCGCCGCGGCCGCGTCGCGGCCGCTGCCGGACGCGGCCGGCGCGGCGGCGCTTGCATTTGCGCTGGGGCCGGGGCCCATAGTGGCTGGGCGCGGTTGGAGGCGCGGGTGGGGTCCGCGGGTCGGGGGGGCAGGAAGGAGGCTGGGCGCTGGGCACTGGGTGCTGAGCGGAATGTTGTGTTCGCGCGGGCTCTGTGTGTTTTGTTTGGAGCTGGCTGCTGGGAGCGTTATGGTTATGTGTTGCGAGCGTGCTGGCGAGGGCTTTGGTATGAAGGGCGCTGGAGGCGAGGGGCTGTCTGGGAGCGGCCACCTGTCGGCCGCGGTGGGTGCGACAGCCGAGCGTCAGCGCACAGCAGCGGGTGCGCAATACCCGGTACCCGCGGCCCGGGCGCATCCAGGGACCTTAGCCACGCGTTGCCATCCCCGGCAAGTGCCTGGGGCCGGGTTGCGCATGGCCTGCGACCCACAGACGTGCCCGTTGTGCAGAAAGGCTAAGTCTTCCGTAGCGGATGCTGGACAAGGGCCAGAAAGTTAGGCTGGGTGTGATCCTGCGTGATTGCGAAGTGCGCTTCGGCGCGAACGATGCCGTGCACGCCTGCGAATTCACGATTTCCTCCACTTTTGCACGCTGTCGTCAGCGCCGCCGCACAGCCGCACTCTTGCTGGCGGATCCGCGAAAGGTCACATCGTTTGGGCCTTCACATTGGTTTATTCCATCTCTAGTTCACTGCGCGCAGGCCCTGGCAGTTGACTGGAGATGGGGTTTAGGGCCGGTCGGAGGGCCCAACAGGCCTGCGTTGCCCGCAACCCATGAGCCGTGCCCGCCTTGCAGGAAGTGAGGTCTCACCGCATGCTGGCCAAGGCCAAGGGCCGTTGCGAGGCGTGTCGGCGTGTCAGCCCTTGTCAGCTTGCAGTTGGGTAGGGTTGGGTGTGCCGCAGGGTGCCGCGGCATGCGGCGGGGAGGGTCGAGGCGTCGCTGGGCGGGGAAGGCATCCCTCGCTCATGAGCACATTAAGCACATCAAGCGTAGCACGTCAAGCGCTTCCGTGGTACCGACACGCCGTCAGGTTCGTTCCTGTTGGTACGTCATTGTGCCGGATCGTGAACTTCAGTTTCATTTTCCGTAGGTCTGCGAACTTCCTTACGCGAAGGTAATACGAATGCGTCCAGCCTCCGCGGCACCCTGCTCATAGATACGTCATGCATGTTGCTAGCCATCAAAACACAAACACTGGCGTAGAGTTACGCACCACGCACGAGCAACGAGCGGATGGACGTCCTTGTCATTAAAAGACGGCAGCGGCCGTGGCATGCCGTCTTCGTGCTCGCAGCGATGGGCCTCTGGGGCTTGAGCGCAGCGCGAACAGTGGTCGTCACGACGGGTGCTGAACTTGCACGAGCGCTCGCCAATGACGAAATCGACGAAGCGCTTATCAACACCACGTACATGACCATGACCTTGGCGGACTTCGATGGACTGCCGCCCTTGATAGTCCGGCGGAGCGACTTCCGAATAGCAGCGGCGTCACTGGGCACTGCCGGGGATGTGTCTCTTTTGCACTGCACCCGTCCTACAGCTCGTGGCAAGGTGTAAAGAGGCCGAGCGCTTAGCAACGAGGGAGCGTGTGATGTCCGCATCGCGACCTTACAGCTACCCCTGCGGTGCAGGTCCAGCTGGACAGCAACGTGACACTGGAGATCGAAGGACTGATCTTATATGGCTGCAGAGAGGCGAGTCACTAGTTTTGTGATTCGAGCGCGACGCGCCTGCCCCCGCTCGCTCTTCCGTACCCTGTGCCGAGCCTGCCCCACCCGCCTTCCCTGTCATAGGACGCTACCGGCGAGGTCACCGGTGCGAATAGTACTTTGCCCATGTGTCTCGTCTTTTTGCGCGCACGTGTGTATGTATGTGTGTGTGTGTTCATGATAATTAACACATACCCGACACGCGACGCCCTGGGGGATTGGCTTGTTAGCCGAGCGACAGAGCAGGTAGGGATGCGGCCGAGAGCAGTGCACCAGTGCGGTTGCGAAGCCCAAACGCCACCATAAGCAGGTTGGACATCCCGGCCCGTCCCAACCCGCATACGGATATGTGAAGACGTCGGTTAATGTTGTCGGTGTAGAAGGCAGGCAACAGCACCCGCCGACGCGCGCGCATGCTCTAGGCTAACGAGTGATCGCGCAACGCAACACGGCCCCAGCACAGCACGCCCGGTTCGCGACGCGACTCAGACGTACTTACGCAAGGAGGCAGTAGTACCGGCAGGGGCAGGGCAGGCAGCACAAGCGTCAGTAAGAGCAAGGAGAAAGTGCCAGGACAAGGAGCAAGCAGGGCACATGCTATATATGGGTGAGCGAGCGCGGCGACGGCGGGTGCGTGGCCTGCAGGAGCGGAGGAGAGGGAAGGGGCAGGAAGGGGGAGGGCAATAGGGAGGTCGGTACAACAGGCCGGGCCAGAGGCTCCATGCAGGCAGAAGGAGCGTGACAGGCATGCGGTGGACGGCCGCACAGCAAGCCGTGAGCGCATATGAGGGTGGGCGGGCCGCACAGCAAGCCGCGCGTGCGCGTGAAGGAGGTGCGGGGAGGCCGCACAGCAAGCCTGCGTGCGTGTGTGTGTGTTCAAGTGTTAGGTGAAGACGGAACCCCACACACGGCACAGCACAGCTAAGGGTTGAGTGGCGCGTCGGCCGTGCAGGGAGGGAATGCGGTTAGGTGCGAGTGCGGATAACGAAGCCCGACCGCAAGCCGCCCGTGAGAACCCGAGTCCCGGCCCAGCCCGCGTACCGCGTCGTATGTTATCTGGCAACCAGTGCAGCGAAGTTGCGCTATGTGCGACGGCAAGCCGCAGCACCCGCCACCGCGCGCTTGAAGAGGACCCCATTAACCCCATGCATGCTAACAACGCAACTCGGCCCCGGCACAGCACGTCCTCGGTTCAACGCGTAGACGTACCTACATACCAGGCAGGGACAGCCAGCGGCGGGGCAGGAGGCAAAAGGCACAGGGGTCAGTAGGCGAATTCGGCGCACCGGCGGGTGCTGCAGCTGGGCCGTCGCCATTTTGTGTGTGTGTGTGTGTGTGTGTGTGTGTGTGTGTGTGTATGTACCAGATATGTTACACTCCAGCGGTGCCTTCTGCCTGTGCGCATGCCCACATATCAACCAGAGCCGCTTCCAACACACCCCTTGCGGAACGGAAGGAAGCGCAACGAGGGGCCACAATCC
>BDDC01000052.1:2698-50241 GCA_001662425.1 Chlamydomonas sphaeroides
TTTAGGGGAGCGGGAGCCCGGGAGGACGCGTGTAATCGCGGAAGCGCACATGCGATCGTAGCGTGGCAAGACAGCATCCACCACTACACAGCCGCAGGCTGACTGCCTGCCAGGCACGGCATCATCCCCAGGGTGCCCCGCCATCCCTCCACCCACCGACAAGTTGCGGACGATGGCCCGCACGTCGAAGTCATCCTTGCGCTCGGCAAGCTTCTTGGCCACCAGCGCGCCCGTGCGGCCGGCAGCGCCGGTCACGGCCACCTGGCGGGGGGCAAGGGGCGCCTCGGAGGCGAGTGAGCGACCCGGCGTGGTTTCGGTGGCACGTGCTCCAGTCGCCCTGCTGCGGCTACCTGCATGTGTGTTGAAGCGGTCAGTGGTTGCAGCGTGAGCGAACAGCGCTGTGCGGTGCTTCCGAGAGGTTTCGACAAAAAGCGTTTCGCGGCAACGGCCCGCGGCCAAGAGCGCACGCTGTCCAATGCGACATCAATTATGTGCACCTAGGATTGTGAACAGTACTTGGGTTTGGTCGAGCATTCTTTAGAGCGTCGCCGTCTCGCCAGCAGTACAACTCGCGGACCCGAGCAGTACCCTGGGTCCATGGGTCGGCTTGGCCGTCCCCATCGACAGGCGCCACCGACACCGGTCAGGCCTGAATTCGAAGCTCAGCACGTCGCCGTCAAGGAGCCACCGCGGTCTTGAGGGCGTTTTTTTACGCTTTGCCTTACAAAACGTGACGCCACGCTGATCAACCCGCGCCCCCTTCATTCCTCAGCTCCTGCACCCGGCCCATCGTATGTCGCGCGCTGCTCAACTCAGGCACCTGTACATAGCTCACCAGGCCACAGCGTGGCGAGCGCCTCGTGCACCATGCCGGCCCCGTTGTGAAAACGTGAGGCCCCTCCTGCTAGTACTCAAACTCAGCGCCTCAACATGTGGCCCCTCCTAGTACATAAAACCGACGCCTGACCAGGCCTGACCCATCCAGGTGCCTCAAACATGCCCTGCCAGCCCAACACGGCCAACCCATGCATGGAGCGCACGCCCATGAGGAGCACAAAATCAACACGCCACCTCACGTCGCGACAACCTATGCCAAGTGCCATTCCGGCGCACGCATTGGCAGCTCACTGCAGCGGCCTCCGCCGCGCTGCCGTCAATCTCACGGCCACTGGCTGTTGATGCTGTAGTCGCAGTTACCCTTGAGGTCGCTCAGTAGCGCCTCGAAGTCCTTGGTCGGCGCCCCGTCCTCCGGCTTGCGGGCGACCACGTCGATGGCCCTGCGGCAATTTGAAGACAGCATAAGTACACACACACGATGTATCGGCCACCCGTGGGCCGGCTACCTGTACCCCCGCATCCCAGCCACTTTGATCGTATGCCCCGTCAACACGGGCGCATGGTCGCGGGTCCCTGGGCGTTTCCTCCGGGTCGTTGCCACCGCCCTTGTTGGTTGCTGGGCTCGCCCAGAGCCTAGCCTCCGGCCCCTCTGGCCCGCCCGCGATGCAGCCCAGCGCCCACCTGTTCCTGGCGGACTTGGCCTTGAGGCACTGCACCGCCAGCTCCGCCACGTCGCCGCGCGGGATGCTGCGCACGGGCTCCTTGATCAGCGTGTCGTCCACGCCCACCACCAGCTTGCGCTGGCCGTCCGGCTGGTCGATGAGGCCTTCGCGTTGGGGGCCGCGGCATAAGGACATGCGTGTTAGTGCGCTTTATGCGCACGCAGCAACCGTACATGGGGCGGGGCACCGGGACTCCGTCGCACCGGGTGTGCTACACCGGGCGGTTTTGGGGTCAGCATGAGGAGGGCAGGTGCGGCCGGGCCAGGCCAGGGGGTGCTCATGCTCACCGCCGGGGTGGATGACGGTGTAGGTGAGGCCCGAGGCGATGAGGTACTGCTCGGCCTTGCGCTTCCACTGCAGGATGTTGCCTGGGGCGCGGGGCGGGGCGGAGCGGACCCAGGCGAGACAAGCCTCGCACCACACAGAAGGGCGCCGCAATACCGGTAGGGGGCCTGACGAGCCCCCACTGCGAGCGCAAGCCCAGCGACTTTAGGGCCCTCGTAATGCGTACGGCGGAGCACGGCGGCCTGCGCTGTGTGATGCCGACCACCCTGCCCGGGCCCTTGGGTCGTTGTTGGTCGGTGCTGCCTTGACCAAGTGCGCCCTCGCGCCACCGTCCGGCACCACCCACTCAGTGAGCTCACCCTGGCCACCCAGGCGGTTAAGCGAGTTGCCGGGGTCGGTGCCGCCCATGGAGCTGACGAGCACCACGTGCTTGACGCCCGCCGCCTTGGCCGCATTGATCTGCGCCTTCTGGCCCAGCCAGTCCACCTGGGGCCGGCGGCGGGGAACACAGACAGGCAACACCCTCAATGGGCGTAACCAGCATCTCTGACATGTTCCGCTGCGTTATTCCTACAGCACAAGGCTGCGGGGTTTAGGGCAAGGCGGCACGCAAGGAAGCCTGCCACCCTGGCCGAACCTGCTCGGGGGTCTGGCCCTCCTTCCAGTCGAACTCCGGCATGACGCCCTTGCCGCCCGTCAGCTTGGCCCAGAACACGGGGATGAGGCTGAGCGGCTTAAGCACGGGCACAGCCGAGGTGGCGATCACCAGCGCCTCGCAGCCCTTGAAGGCCGCCGTGAAGGCCTCCACGGCGCCGCCCCGCGCCAGGTCCACCTCGGTGATGGCCGCCTCAGGCACGCCCATGCCCGTCAGCTTGGGCTTGGACTGGGGGAGGGACAGAGGGGAGAGACAGGTAGGAGGACGCGTGTAATTGCGGAAGCGCACATGCGATCGTAGCGTGGCAAGACAGCATCCACCACTACACAGCCGCAGGCTGACTGCCTGCCAGGCACGGCATCATCCCCAGGGTGCCCCGCCATCCCTCCACCCACCGACAAGTTGCGGACGATGGCCCGCACGTCGAAGTCATCCTTGCGCTCGGCAAGCTTCTTGGCCACCAGCGCGCCCGTGCGGCCGGCAGCGCCAGTCACGGCCACCTGGCGGGGCGAGGGGTGACCGGTGGTTGTAGGCTTGCGTTCTCGAAGCTGCGACATGCATATTCACGCTGGCGACGGCCACTGCCCTAGCTGACACACCTTCAGCGCCGCGCGCGCTGCCACACAGCGCGCACGGACAGGCCGTGATGCCGCTTGGAAAGGCCGTGCGACGCGGCAAGGGATGGCGGTGTGCATGGTTATCAACGGACAAGTGTAAAGATGGTGTATGTTCGCTGTATAGCGCGCTGTCGCGTGCCCACACGCAAGTACCTTGTCTCTCGCATGGGTCAGGCGCACAGACCAAGGCGTTCACATCACCGCTCGCAATACACGCTGTCGTGTCCCTGCATAGCTATCGCACGCAGAAGACTGCACCTTCGCTTTGACCTTGGGTCAAGAACAGCTCCGTGTTCGCGAGCGTGTTGCCGTCCCCAGCCGTCCCTTTCACAAAATGCCGACTCTACCTACGTAATTGTGCATTAGAAGCGGCTTGAAGCAGTGTGCTGGAGCTAGAATGGACCTCTGCGAGACGGTGAGTGCACGACACCCCAAGTTAGCCGCTGGACTGCTGTGCTGTTTGTGGTAGAGCACGAACGACCTTAACGAAACCCGCAGGTTGAGGTGACCTTCCATGGCGTGGCCTACCTGCTCACGGTGTCGACGATTGAGGGCGAGACGCTGTGCCTGGAGGTCGAGCAGAAATCTGACTGCTCGAGATGGCGTGGGGACTTCACCTCTCGCTGTGAGGATAATGCAGCGTTGCATGTGCCCCGCGCCCCGCACTTGGGCTTGCGCTGACGGCAGGTGTTCCACCTCCCGGCCCTACCACGGCCGATAACAGATATCGAGGATATTACGGCGAAGACGGGGAACTTCAAGAAGTTCCCCGTGTTCGTCAAGATGCTCCTGTCGGCGCTGAAGCAGGCGTCCGACAGGTGGGGCCCACACGCCGTGTGCCGGCGGCCTGGGAGCCTTTCTGTAGCTGGATGCTGGCGTTCTCAGCCCATGGCGGGGGCCCGCCGGGACTGTGGGCTCTGCTGGGGCCATGGGCTCAGGTGCCGCAGCGGGAGGGGCCGCAAGGCGCGAGCGCCTGGGTACAGCCAGGCAGACGCTGCCCATGGCCTGCTATGCCTCATCCGCGCTCCCCGTTGCCCCTACCCTAATATCAACCACAGCGTGTTCGTGGACCTGCTGACCTACCAGGACCTGGAGGTCCTGAAGACCCGCAAGGCGGGCGGCCAGGCGCCCCCGCCGCGCTCGCAGCCGCCCAACAACAAACGATACCTGATCATGACGTACGCAGCCGAGTTTGACCGCGTCCACTATCCCCTGCCCCTGCTATTTGAGGACAACCCCGACCCACAACATCTCAAGCGCGTTATCAGCCAGCTGCGCTCCGAGGTGGAGGGGCTGCAATCGGAGGCGGGCACCCGGCGCGGCAGTGAGGCGTCGGCAGAGCTGCGGCGGCTGCGCGAGGAGAACAGCGCGCTGCGGCACCAGATCAAGCAGCTGGAGCGGGGCGGCGCGGTCGGGGGCGGAGCTGGCGGCGGTGGGGAAACGGAGCGGCTCTCAGAGCTATCCCGCGAGTTACGACAGGTGTGCGCTAGGCTCGTCCTCGGCAGATTGACCAGCAAGGCGGGCCTGGAGCGGCGTGGGGCGCAGTCCTGCCACAACCGCCAGCCGGCGTGGCGCTGGCTGCATAGCCGCACGTGTTGCGCAGGTACTGGGATGTGTGTTGTGACACGTGCTGGTTGCGGTGGTGCAGGTGCGCAAGGACCGCGACCTGCTGCACTCGCGGGTCGAGGCGGCCGAGGCGGAGCTGGAGCGCGAGCGGGGCCTGAACCGCCGGGAGCTGCGGCGGAAAGGCAAGGAGCAGCAGGAGGTGAGTGAGTCCCCGCCGATGGCCCATGGCGCTGCCGTCGTCTTGGCGCTGCCTAATACCGCGGTAGTGCTGATCGTGTGGAAGCGATTATGTGAAAGCGATATGTGCCCATGCGTACCGGGTGAGGCCATGGGCTTGGGCTAAGGCGCGTTCCGCTCTGCTAATGCGTCGCGCAGCTGCTTGATGAGCTGGGGCGGTGTAAGGAGCAGATCAGGGAGCTCAAGATGCGGATACGACAGCTGACGGAGGAGCTGGAGACGCGGGAGGCGAGGCGGATGACGTCCTCTGACCGCGTCAGGTGCGGCCCTTGCTGGTCCTGAGCCATGGCCAAGCCAGGCAGTCTGCGGGCATGGTGGTGTGCTGCTGGTGAAGCTTGCGCTGTGGAGCGCACTTGCTTTGGGGCTGGGCCCGAGTATTTGCCGCCCGCGGCCCGCCGGCCGGCGCAGGAACACCTACGGCGGCCGGGATCCGAACAGCGGAGCCGCGCCCCGGCGCCCCAGCTCAAATGGCAGAGGGTGCGTGTGTCCTTGGCATGCATGGCATCGCATTGGCGGGGCTGGTTGCCGGATCCCTCCCGTCTGATGCAGACTCCATGCATAACCTATTCCTGCGCAGGCCGAGCCCTGGGTACGCCGCGCCCACTCGGGGCACCGACAGCCGCAACCCCAGCCGCGGCCGCCAGACGTCGAGCACGGAGCGGTCGCGGCCCAACTCGGCGCCCGTGGGGCCCCGACCCAGGTGGGCGACGCGGCCCGACTGCGGCGGACAAACCCTGACGCAGGGGCGCCCATGCGCGTGGCGGTGTGTGATCGGTCCTGGCGTTGGGACCACTCAGCAATCCCGCAGCCATAGAATGCAACATGTTGATGGGGCGCCACGGATGCCTCCGACAGGCTGATGGGGCTGTCGCAATGCATAGGCTGACCGGCTAGTTGTGGTGCTGGCGGCCCACAGGTTTGACCCCACCGAGTACGTGAAGCAGAAGCGGGAGCGGGAGGCAGCGGGATACGGCGGCCGCCGCAGCAACGCGCCCACGCCGCCTCGCTCGGGCGGGACATCGCGGGCGTCCTCTGTCGTTGGTGAGTCAGCGCCTAACAGTCAACCAGTTCAGATGCACGCCGCATGACCGCCACGCGCGGTGCACCCTCGCAACCCAGCTGCCCTCGCCAACTGCCTGGCAGTGGGCTCCGCTAGTAGTCCGGGAGGGCAACGTGGAAACCTGGCAAGTACCGGTTCATCGCTCACTGGTACCGGTAAGCTCACTCTCCCCGTGGCGAAATTCCTGCCGCACAGGCAGCCGACCGCACAGCGCCGAACGGCCCGAACGGCTACCACCGCTGCGCAACGGCTCGCCCTCCACCAGCCGGCCCGGCAGCACTGAGCGGTACCGGCCCATGACTGGGCCCGCGCCCGGCGGCCGCACCAGCGGCGGCGGCAGCCGCGGTGCCGCGGATCGGGCTGGCTCGCGGGGGGCCGCAGACTACGGCGCGCCACGCTCCCGCGGCGTCTCGCCGGGTGGCCGGGCGACGGCGTGGGGCGAGCCGCCGGCGGGCAGCGGCACCGGCGGCTGGTCCAAATTCCCTGGCGGCGCGGGCGGCGGCGCAGCGGGCGGAGCTGGCGGAGGGCGCATCTCCAACAGCTCCCCGCGGTCCATGTCGCCAGGCAGGGCGCTGCTGGAGGTCAAGCAGAAGCTCAACAGCTTTGTGCAGGGGCGCGGCGGCAGCTTGCCGGGTGCGGAGGGGCACGGACACGGGCTGCGCAGGCATGCTCCTCACCGTGCGCTGCAGGGGCCTGCGGTCCTGCAGAGCTTGCTGGAATGTTCGCGTGGTCCCCACAAAGCCCACGCCTGCAAGCCCTTGACTGCCCAGCGTCTGCCGTCCCGGCACACATTGCGCCGATGCGATCGCGTGGCCCCTCTGTCGTGTGCGGTGGTCGCAGACGAGCCGTCCGGCTCCGTGGTGGGCTCCCAGCTGGGCGCCCCAGATCACGCCAGCCAGTCGTCAAAGTCACAGGTGGGGCGGAGGCTTTGATGCACAGCCGGACCAGCGTCGGCACGAAGCCGCATCACGGGGTGTCGGCAGGCCCTGCGTCTTGCGCCGGCGAGCAGCCGTGCCATGTTGTGGCGGTCCCTGGGCTGCTGGACGCTAGCCGTGGTGTGTACGACAGCAGCCGGTTTCCTTCCTCCGAAATCTAGCCAGAAGAGGGCGTGTCATCGGGTTCACGTCCATCCCCGCATTGCGATAGCAGGCGGGTACTGACTTGCCGAGTGCCCGGGCACTGCGCTGCGCAGGTGTTTGAGGACGCGACCGCCGAGATTGCGGACATCGACTCCCGCCTGCACGCGCTGCAGAGCTTCCTGCGCATGGCCAAGACCTCCTCCACCGCCACAAGCACCGCGAACGCATGACGCGGCGGGCGCAGGGCTTGAAGGCGGGCAGATGGGCCACGAAACAAGGTGGCGATGTGGGCGGACCGGGGCGGGGGGCGCTGGGATGCGCAACGACGTGTGTGATGGGCGACCATAGCCTGCCCAAGTGCGACTCTTGACAACTGCCGGACGAGTGAGTGACCAACTCTAAGTGGGGGCAATTAGGGACCTACATGACCGGCACGACTTAAGCTGTACCGTGATTGGTGATGGTGATGACGCCTGGTGACGTGACCTATCGGTATAGGTGGCGTGAGACATAGCACGCTGTGCGCATAGACCTCGCGACACGAATTAGATGCATGTTGGTTGGCGAGGTGTGGGCCAGCATGCCTGCTACATGATGCCAAGGGCCCTTAAAACTTGAAGGCAAGGTGTACCCCCCCCCACACACACACACACACAAGGTGTAGTCAGTCGAGCTCGATGCGCTGTGCTTGTGCCACTGCCCTGAATACAACGCTCACACAACGTTGACCTGTGCCACGGCTGCTGAGCACCAATAGCTGCCCATCAACTCCTGACTTGTGAAGCACGTACGGCGCGGGGATCCACATGTCCACGGACAGCAGGTAGCAGACCTTGACACCGTCCGCTTACATTCTGCCATTCCGGGCCATTCCGAGCACGCTCTCCGCCACCCGTCCTACAGGCCTCGCCGCCTGCTACCCGCTGCCGGTCCCGCCCAGCGACAGGTCCTCAAGCCCCAGGCTGCCACCGCCCGAGCCGCTTGGCCGCTGCGCCGCCCGCCCGCCGCCGCGGCCGTTGCCCGGCGCCGCCACGGCGCTCTCGTGGACCGTGTAGCGCAGCAGTTGGGCCTGGCGGGGGTGGGGCAGGGGGAGGGCACGGCAGGTGCAGGGGAAGCCCAACCAGGTAGGTGAGCGGCCCGGGGCGACGCATGGGCTTTCAAAGGAAACAAGCTCATCGTCATGTGTGCTTGCATCCAAAACCTCAATGGGCTGCGGCACCACACGGCGCTGCGCGCAAACCCAGCCAACACCCGTCTGCATTGCAACAGCTCATCCACTTCGTCCACCCGCCGCACCTGCATGGTGCCTACCAGCACCATGGTACGTCTGACACGGATACCGATGTATTGTTGAACATAGTGAGGACATAGTTTACTAACAGCTCATCCAGGGCTCATCCACTTCGTCCACCCGCCGCACCTGCATGGTGCCCACCAGCACCTCGGGCCGGTCGTAGCGCAGCGTGAGGCAGCGGAACTCCTGCGTGTCGTTTGTGAACCTGGCGGGGGCGCAGGGCCGCGGGCAGCGGGCCGCACAGCACGTGTGCGCGAGCATGACACGAGGGACTAGCCGGCGCCCGCAACCCGCAAACGACAGCGCCGGGCACGCAGCCCCACACCTGTGAGGCCCCTGGCCCCAGCGTACACGCACCCTGCCCTCTCGCACCGAGCCCGTCACGCCGCTAGGCCAAGTCACAGGCGCCACATGATCCCGCCCCCGTCCCCAGCACCCCACACGACACCGCACACGGTGCCCCATCTGACACCAGCCCTCCACACACGGGCTGGGTTTCGCTTCCCGCACTGGCGCACTTAAATGCATCCCTGCTTCGTATGCACGACCGACGCGTCATCAACCCTGGGTGCCAGGTTCCCGCCGCGTCCCCACTAACCGCGCAGCCTACAAATGTGCGACGCTTCCCGATACCGTTCTACACCGCCATTCAAGGACGCCCGCTAACCGGTCGGGTTGTTGAGCACCTGGGGTGCCAGAGCGGTTGTTGCAAGGTGGTCTCTGTTCCTCTCCTGGCATCCTTCTTGTTGTAATTGGAAACCCTGGGTGTGCCGCGCAGGTCGTGCTAACTACATGTTACCTGTTTGTGAACACACGCGGCACGCCCCCTAGCCTGTCTGTGCAGCATCTGCTCCGCCACGTAGTCCCACCACTGGACCCAACACCCGCGACACACACATGTCCCCCTCCGCCTCCCTCCGGCCCCCACCTCCATCCCCTCTCGCCCCACCTGTGCAGCACCTGCCCCGCCACGTAGTCCCACACCAGCAGCTGGCCGTCCATGCCGCAGCTCACCAGGTTGCCGCTGGCGGGCAGCACGTCCAGACCCGTCACACTGCGGGTGTGGCCCGTCAGCACCTGCGAACGGTGCCGGGGGAGTGGGGCAGGGCGGCGGCGAGTGGGGCAGGGGGATATGCCGAGCCAGCACACGGGCGTGATGAAGGCCGTATGTGTACTGGGATTGAGGCCAGACGCCGTCGCTGTTGAATCCCATCCCGCACGCCAGGTAGGGGCCAGCGGTGGCAGGCTGGCGGCCCTGGGCGTGGTCCTGGGTGCAGTGCGGTGCGTGACGATTGGCTCTGGCGCGAGGGCTGCAGGGCCTGCAGGGCCTGCAGGGCCAAGGCTGCTGCCGGAGGGACGGATAGACATGTACGTGGGGTGGGAGCCGAGCCGTAGCGCACCTTGAGCGGCCGGCTGCTGAAGGGCGGGCGGCCCAAGCCCAGCGCGGGCGCCGCGGCGCCGCCGCTCGCCGAGCCCGGCACCGTGTGGGAGCCGCCGGGCGACCGCATCACGGCCGCTGCAGCGCAGGGGGCAGGGGGCGAGTAGCATGGCCGACATGGCGTCAGAAGCGCACCACACCTGCCCAACACGGGTTAAGGGCCGACTCCCTGGGCTATCCGCACGCGGGCCAGCCCGGGCGTTACCCGACAACACTCGGCCCCTATCCCCGGGCCGAAGGTGATGGGCTGCGAGCCCACGTGTGCTGGGCCCCGTGGCTCCGTCCAAGCTGCTCGTAGCCTGCCTAAAACCTGGTCCTGCAGTGGCCGCATCAGCCCACCTTCGGCCAGCTTGGCTCCTCCTGCGGGCACGATGTCCCACAGGCAGATGCTGCAGTCGTCGGAGCCCGAGAACAGGAAGTTGGAGTCGAGCGCCAGCGCGGTGACGGCGTCCTTGTGGCCGTTGTGGCTGCCCAGGTAGTCGTAGCCGGTAGCCGCCCACACCTGGGGCCCGAGGCGGGGCATCCTCTCATCCAGCAGCAGCAGATGGCCACAGCAGCAACCTCATCCTCAGCACCGTCCTCGCCACCAGCATGAGGCACTTACGCCTGCCGCAGGAAGGCACTGCAGCCAGACACCAGCCCGGCTCCCAAGCCTCTGGCTCTTAGCGCCGCGTCCAGCACGCAGCATGCCAGCACGCGCCGCTCCCCCCGCCGCGGCGCGCACCTTGATCACCCGGTCCGTGCCGGCCGTCACGATGACCTTCTTCAGCGGGTCGAACTTGAGCGCCAGGATCTCCGGGTCGCCCGACCCCGGCACGCCCCGCCGCCCCGTCTCGCCGCCCACAGCGCCCGGCCCCTGCCCCGTGCCGCCGATGCTGGCGCGGCCGGCGGCGCCGGGCGTGTCGGACCCGTGTGCGTGGAACTTTGCGACCATGTGCGGCTCCTCGCCGCGCAGGCTGCGTATGTCCCACAGCGCCACCCAGCCGTCGTAGGAGGCGGAGATGAGCAGCTCCTCGTTGCGGTGCACCTGCCGGTGTCGTGGGGGATGGGGGCGTCGGGAGAACGGGGAGGGATGTACGTGGGTTTGGCGAGCAGGGTACGTGCCGTGCCGGTGTGCGGGAGGAGAAGATGAGCAGCTCCTCGTTGCGGTGCACCTGCCGGTGTCGGGGAGATGGGGTACTTTCCCGCACACTTGCACACATGCCATTTGCAACCTTTCTCCAGTCCGATCGACCCGGCTGGCCCCACGCACCAGTGCCATGGCCAGGCAGGTGACGGTGTTGGCGTGCTGCCGCAGCGTCACGGCGTGGGAGGTGTCCAGGTTCCACAGCCGGATGTCGCCGTTGTCGTGGCCTGGCGGGGAGGGCGGCGGGTCGATGGGGATGCCATTGGGTTGGCTTGGGTGTGGCAAGCGGGCCCCAGCCTACTAGCGCTTGGCCCCCAGCGCCTCCCGCGGCCGGCTGACCCAGGCCTCACCTGTGACCAGGAGATTCCACCCCTGCGGATCGGCAGGCGTGGGGCAGGCGCGGCAATGTCAGTGAGCGGGTGCGCCCACCACTTCCCGGCGTCACTCCCCCAGCCCCAGCCTCTGCCCTCAGCCCCAGCCCTCCGCAGCCTCACCTCGTAGAAGGTCATGGCGCTGATCTCGGAGGCCATCTCGCTCATGACGCGGATGCAGGCCATATCGTAGGGGTCCCACAACCGCACCGTGTTGTCCAGCGAGGCCGACAGCACCCGGTAGTCCAGGTCGCCGCCGGGACCGGCCTGCAGGGAGGAGGGGCGGCGGGAGGTACCCAGGGAGCAGCGGAGTCGCTTGTGGGGCGGGCGCTGGGAGAAGGAGCGGGCGCTGGGGTTGGGGAAAGGCGCGGGCGCGGGAGAAGGGGATGTGGGCGCGAGGCTGCAGCCGGCTGAGGGGAGGCAGGGGAGGCTGGCCAGCGTGAAGGTGCCCCGCGCACAGCAGCAGCTCACCACACCGCCGGAGCAGCTGTAGAGGCTGATCACGGCCTTCTCGTGGCCGCCGCGGGCCACATTGTAGTCGAGCTCGTGCTCGATGAGCCACAGCGACTGGCGGCGACGGGCAAGGGGTGAGGGCGTGGGGTGAGGCGCAGATGCCGGTCATGGTAAGAAGCAGCCGTCGTGTCTTGGTCAACAGAATCGATGAAGGGTACACGAAATGCGAGCTCGGCCGGCCTTCGTGACGGTCGGCATTCCCTGACCCGCACGTGCGAGGGCGGTGCCGGCACACTCGGCAACGCAGCCGCGACACGCGACTCCACGCCGACGGGCCCAGCCGCACGACCCCTAGCAGGCGCCGCCGCAAGGCCCCTCAGCCCCACACCACGCACGCCGCCTCGCCTCCTCACCGCCTCCCGTGGCGTCATGACGGCGTACAGCTGCCGCCCCAGCACCGCCAGCAGCGCGCAAACGCCGCTGCTGCTGCCGGGGCCCGCGCTGGAGGCGGCGCTGGCGAGCGTGGAGGAGGTGGCGTGCTTGGAGGCGGCGGGCGGCGGCACCAGCTGCTTGGTCACCATCAGGCGGCCGGTGCGCACGGAGAAGACCGACAGCACGCCGTTGGTGTCGCCCGCCAGCACCTTTGGAGGCGGCAGGAGGCCGGGGACAGCCAGGGCTCGGCTTGAGCAGGGCACGGCCGGCACGGGCTTGAAACGAGGGACTCGTGTTACCACAGCTTGCAGCGTTTGGAGGGCAGGTTGCCGCCTGCACACCGCCCCTCGGGGCCGCGGCCGAGCCGCACCTCGTCGAACTCAATGTTGACCTCAATGCTGGTGAACTGGCAGCCGCGCTCGTTGGGCCACACGTGCCGCACGCTGCCGCTCTTGATGTCGTACGAGCGCAGGCACTGGTCGAAGGCGATGGTGAACACCAAGTCCCAGCTGCGGCCGGGTGGGCGCCGGCGTGAAGGGCAGGGGCCAGGGCGGCGGCAGGTGAGCAGGATGCTACAACACCGCGGCGCCACAGCCAGCCATGGCCTGTTATGGCAAGGTGCAGCTGCATCATATTCGGCCAGCGCGCCGTACGCAGCGGTGCGCAGATGCACGGGTGCCCCCACAGCCGCTCGTGGCCAGCCCCCGCCCCGCCGCCTCCCTCACTTGGCCACGTATCGTATGACGCTGATGCCGCGGTCGTGCAGCCGCTCCACGCGGTGCTCGATCTTGAACTCCATTCGCGTCGACAGCCTGCGGACGGCGGCAAGATTGGAAAGGACCATCCATTGGAGTCACGAGCTAGGGTGCGTGTGGCAACGAAACGGAGACCACCGCCGGCGGGGCCGCAGCAGGCGTTGAGCCCCGAGCCCTAGCAGCCGTGGGCGGCCTGCTGCACAGCGGCCGCGCCCCGCCGCTCACAAGGCCCCGCGCGAGGGCCCCCCGGCAGGGCCCCACACCCTGTTGCCTTGTACCCTGACACCAAGCAGCCCAGCGGTTCCGCTGCGGCCTTGCCCCACGCGACGCGCACTGCTTGCCTGCTCCTGCTCCAGCGTTATCGCCACACGGCCGCCCCCACCACCATCACACAGCCACCAGCTCGGCCCCCTCCCTCCCCAGCCCCGCACCGCTGTATGCTGTCGTCCCACACCGCCTCCGGCACCAGCTTGGTGACGCCGCCGCTCTCGTCGGCCGCGAAGATGGCGCCCAGGTCGCCCACGTCGCCGCTGCTGTCGAAGGACAGGCAGCGCACCCAGCCCTCCATGCCCGACACCGTGGACTGCGGCGGGCAGGAGGGGCGGGCGCACGGCACGAGAGACTTCAAGCTAGTCCTGGGCCTAGGTGCGATGGGGTTGCAGCATCCACCCCAGGGCGGCAGTGGGCAAGCGCACAGGGTACAGCGGCGGCGGCGCAGCGGCATGAGTGGACAGGGCCTGTCAGTGCGCCACGAACCGCGTGCTGTTTGCTGAAGAGCTCGAGCGGCGCCGCAGCCGGCCGAATCGCCGCACCTGCAGCTCGAACCAGGGGTACACCAGCTGCCCGCGGCCCTCCTCCTGGCGCCACATCTTGATGGTGCCGTCCGTGCTGCTGCTCACAATGTAGTCGCCCGTGATGACCAGCGCGGTGATGGTGCCGCTGCGGGAGAAAGATAAGCATCTCATAATGTGTGGAGTTGGAGTCGGGGGACAACGGTGGCCGTGGATCCGCCGGGAGCAGGCGGGAAGGGGCCGGCACGCAAGCAGCAACGTCAAGACCCGGGGAGGCCGCCATGGCACCGCGCCCTCTAGGAAGTTCACATGTTACAGCGCGCGTGCCGCCTGCCACGGTGGCGAGCGCCCTGGCGCCAGAGCCCACCTCCCGCCCCACAGCCGTTCCCCACGGCCCCACCTGTGGCTGTACAGCGTCTGCACGCACACGGTGGGGTCCAGCAGCACCTGCGGCCGCCGCAACCGAGGGCGTTAACCGCAGCCGAGGGGTTCACGGACTAGTCGCGCAACCTCGGAGCCAAAGGTTCGGGCCAGATCGTGAAAAGGGGATGCTCAACCGTAAGCCTGCGTATGCCTGCGCGAGCTGCAGGGCTTCAGAGGCCGCAGAGACCCCAGCAGCTGCAGGGGCAAAGGAGGCGGGCGCGCGCGCGGTTCCCCAGCGGCACCGCCGCCAGGCGCCGCGGCGCCATGCGCCCGCCCCTGAGCCGCCTGCCGCTGAGCTGCTTGTCCCACTGCTGCACCTATCTCAGACCCAGCCAGGCAACTGGTCGCGCCGCCTACCGCAACTTGCCTTGCCCTGCCAGTCCCATATCTTTATGCTCGCGTCCACACTGCCCGTCACTATGAGCCCCGCCTTGCCCAGGTCGCCATCGCGCTGAGGGAGCGAGGCGGCGGGACGGCGGCGGAGAGCTTGTGTCAGCAGCTTACGTGCAGCACACGCGGTGCAAGCCATGACCAGTCATGTGCACATGAATGTGCGAGGCGCCTGCGGCCAGTCAGGCCCCACCTTGCGCGGCGTGGCGATGGCCGACACGGGGCCCTTGTGGCAGCCCACGAAGCGGCTGGTGGTGGGCGGCCGGTCGGACAGCGGCCAGAAGCACACGGCGCCATTGTCTAAGCCATAGTACTGCGGGCGGCGGCGGGCAGGGATGATGGGTAGCGGGGTGATGGACGGGGGCGATTGGGATGTGGGGCGGGGACGGGGCGCGGCTGCGGCGGCGGGCAAGGCCGCAAGAGGCAGCAGGGCGGCTCAGCCAGGCCTGGCCACTGACAGGGCTGCAGGCTACCCAGGGCCGCAGCGCCCCAAGGTCGGCTGGGGCCACCGCGGCTCCCTTGGAACCGTTGCACGCCACTCTGCAGCCGCCAACTGCCATCCGCCGGACCGGCCCAGACCGGCTCAGACGGCGCCGGACGCACCAGCCGGCGTTTGTCCGGGTCGTAGTGGCTTGACACCACGGAGGGGTCCTTGTTCTTCGCGCTGGAAAGCAGCGGCTTGAGCGGCTCCTTTTGGCCCACGCTTGTGGCGGGGACCTTCACGGACCAGCTGGTCGTGGGAAAAGAGGGAGAGGGAAAGGGAGGCAGGAGGGGCAAGGCAGATGATGGTTGGGAGGCGGATGGGTGCAAGCTGTTGGATTACTCAGCGTGAAAGAATGCGGTGCTTCTGCGCAGGAGGGGAAGAAGCTGGGCTGGTATGGGGCAGCTTGGGCTGGCGCAGGGCGATCGGCGCCCGTGCGAGGCAGGGCCCGGCGCGCTGGCCTGGACGGGGTGTTGTGTGGCTCACAGCTTGCGGATGTCCACTGCGATCTCCGCCTCCTCATCGTCGCTATACATGGCTCAGGGGGCACGCTGCTGCAACGCAGCGGCTTCCACGCCTATGGCATGTGTCGCATGTCGACCAGAGCTCCTCCGCCTGTACTTGCAGCTGTTGCTTTACTAACCAGCGGTGTGACCTATCAAGAGCTGTCAGCGAGTCTTCGGCAGCTCAAAGAAAGAGACACGCGGCTTTGTCGCGCTTGCGTCGCCCCCAGTGCCGTGCGCGTTGCAGTAGATTTTTAGCAATTGCTACATAAATGTAGGGAGCTTCGTGTCCTTGAACCCGTCTGGCCCCATGCAGCCCGTCCCCACGCCGATACACCCTGCGTCTGCCCGGACAGCCCCCACAGTACCCTGGCCAACGGCCCTTGACGCTATTGCCCCCGCAACCTCTACACAACATCACACCCCTCCTGCGAGTCCACCACTCCTGCGAGTCCACCCCTCCTGATGGTGAAGAACCTCAGAAATGTTCTTTGGCTCGTTAAACAATAGGAATGACCGCAAGACTTTTGGAGGCCGTGGGGGCAAATCCCGGCAGGAGCTCACGGCCGCGGAAGAGCTTGTGAAAGCACGGAAGGACCGCGAAAGACGCGCGAGACTCAAGCTCGAGAAGACTTCCGCGACCTGCATCCAGGTGACTGGTCGAACGTTAGCAGCTTCCTTGCAATACGTTGAGATGAGGAAAGATGGGGGTGTCGCAAGAGCTGCGTCCATGGACGCTTTTCGCTCTCGTTGCGCTTCGCAGGCGGCTTGGCGTGGCTGGTATTCGCGCCAGACTACACGTCGCGAGGCTCGGAATGCCTGGCTCCAACGATATGGAGCCGGGCGCTTATCCGCAAGGTGAGCTAGGGCTTGACTTGGGCTCTCGAGAGCACAGACTTTAGCGCGGCTCCGCCGCACCAAACGACACACGTTGCCTTCCGCAGTGATTGCTGCAGCATCAATCCCTCATCGGCGATCGGGAGCCTGCTGCGATTCTTCGATCCCGACGAGGATGCGGACAAACTCGCGAGCATCGCCCGCATTGTCGCTGGCGCCAGCAAGTCGGGTAAGCGCGCCGTCGGACACCTAGCGGGCGGCGTGGGAAGCCAGCACCTACACCGCGCTGCCTGCGCGGGCAACAGGCGGAGCCTGGCGGGGCCTGCCCACGCCGCCCGTCGGGCAGGTGCTGCAACAACGTCGGGCCAGCGCTGCAATGCTAACACGCCTGGCACCTCCTCTTCCCTTTATGTAGACGAGTTTGGCGCGTTCGTGTCGGCCTACAACACACCGGAGAGCCGCGCGGCGCTGCTGTACAGGCTGAAGGGCCTGGCGCTGCAGTGCATGCTAACGATGTCCCGCAGCAGGTGCGGCAGCCGCCCTTCCCCTTTCCACGCCCCTCGCCCTGCTCCACGCCCCACGACCCCTACAATGAACTTCACCGCCCTCTGCCTCCCTCTCCATAACGTGTGCAGGGCCTCCCTCGCGCCAGTGCTGGCGGGCCCGCGCCCCGCCACCCCGCTCGACCCCTCCAGCGGCGGCGTGGCAGGCGCGCTGCAGGAGTGCCTGCTGCTGCTCGTGTCGCCCGACACCTATGCAGCCGTGCTGGGCAAGCCGCAGGCCACCAGCCTGGCTGCCGCGGCCCTGACCCACATTGCCGACGCGGGCATGTGCGCACACCTGCTGCGCCTGCTCACCACCGCGCTGCTGCCCGGCGCCGGCTCCACGGCTCCCCCGCCCGCGGCCAAGCCCTACCTGGAGCCCCTGGTCACGCAGCTCACCGTGCGGCTGCTGTCGCTCAAGGCCTGGGCGCCTGCAAGCCCCGAGGCCTCGCTGCACCAGCTGCTCTGCTTCCCAGACCTGTGGGCGCGCTGCACCTCGTTAGCGCCCGTCGCGCCGCGCGTCAGCCGCCTGGCGCTGGGCTACCTGTCCGCCGCCGGCCCGCAGCGCCTGGCGGCGCTGCTGCCCGACAGCGGCGGCCCGCCCGGCGGCGCCGCCACCGCCGTGGCCGTGCTGCTCGCAAACATGCTGGCATGCGGGCCGCGGCTGCTGCAGCCCGACGCGCGCACCACGGCGGTGCCGACCTCCATGCGCGCGCCGGCGCTGGCGGTGGCGCGCGTTCTGCACGCCATCGTGCAGCTGCTGCCGCTGGCGCCGTTCTTCGGGCCCGACGCCGCCGCCGGCCGCGACGACGACAGCGACGTCGACGAGGCCGCCTGTGGCAGCCTGGTGCTGACCCGGCTGGCGCTGCCCCGCGGCGCCGCGGCGGCGCTGCCGCCGGGCCTGGTGGCGCAGGTCGCCGGTCTGACTGGCACGCCAGGCCGTCAGCTGCTCAAGCAGCTGGTGGCGATGCTGCTGCCGGCCGGCGGCGTTGGCGGCGGCGGATCCGCCTCTCCAATGCCGGGCACCTCCCCGCCCGGCCCCGGAGGCGCCGGGCCACTGGCGACCGCACCCAGCGCGGGCCCCGCGGCGCTGCCGTCCCCCGGGTCGCTGCTGGAGGCGGCCGAGGGCGCGCACGCTGTTGCGGAGCTCGTGTGGCAGCTGGCGCAGCTGCCGGGCCAGCGGCAGCGCGTGCTGCTGGGCCTGGCGGTGTCGGCTGACTTCGTGGAGCGCATGTGGGGCTCCTTCCTGCGCCCAGCACGCGCCGCCGACCTGGCGGGCGTGTGCTGGCTGCCGCAGGACGAGCCGCCGACGACTTCGGGCCCGCTGCGGACGTCGCTCGAGCGCACCAGCACCGGCTTCGGCGGGGGCGCCGCCGCGGTTGCGATGCCGATTGGAGCGGGCAGCCCCAGCGGCACTCGCGCCAGCGTCTCGACCAGCTCCTCGTACAACTGCAACGGCGCTGCGCCGATGGAGATGGAGCTGCCGGTAGCTGCAGGCGGCGGCGGCGGCTGGGGCCCAACCGGAAGCGGCTCGCTGTCGCGGACGCCGTCGGCTAGTGGTGGTGGGCTGGCGGACGGCGGCGGCGATGGCGGCGGCGAGTGGCGGCCGCGCACGGGCGAGGACCTGGGCTGGCTGCTGCCGCTGGCGGTGACGTGTGCCGCCTTCACGGCGCACGTCACCACGGCTACGCTGGAGGAGTTTTACGGCAGCGGGGAGGGCGGCGGCGCTGCAGCGGGGTCGGCGGCGGCGGCGGGGTCGCAGCGACCCTTGACGCTGCAGCAGCTGTACGACCCAGCGGCGCCGGAGGCCGGTGGGTGCTGAGTCGTCTTGTGGAAGAGCAGGGGCCGGGCGCTGGGCAGGAACGCGGTTCTGTTGCCTGGCAAAGGCCGCGGCCTTGCAGCCAGTTCGGGAAATGCGTCAAGCAGTCAAATCAGCCCGTTGGGGCTGCTGGCGTCGCTGTCTACGGCATAGGCATACGCACCGTGCCATTGTCCGGTCGCCAACCGCATGTCGCCCGCCCTGCACGCCCGCCCAGGCTTCCTGGCCACGCTGCGCGACGCGCTGTGGCACGTGCTGTGGTCCGACTGGGAGACGGTGCATTCGGACGCGGGGGAGGCGCTGTACGGCGTGCTGGCGCGCACTGGCGGGCAGCTGTACGGCACGCTGTACGAGCGCAACTGCCGGCGGCCATTCTGCCCGACGGAGACGTTCCACGCCACCTCGCTGGCGCCGGACCGGTGGGGCCACAGCAGGAGGGCAGAGGGGTCGCACAGAGGCTCGATTCCTGGCGGCAGGGCTCTGGATGGGCCGGGGCCGTTGGGCCACGGCATGATAGACGTGCAAAGCGTGGGGGCTGCCTGTCGGGCAGGGCGGGCCTGCGCTGCTTGCGCATCGGCCGCAGTGCTGACATGGCGCCTTTGGCCTCACGGGCCCCTGCCCGCCCGCATCCCGGCCCCGCCCGCAGCTTCCTGACGGAGGCCAGTACCAGCCGCAGCAATGCGGGCCGCGAGGACGGCAGCTCGCGCGTGTGGCAGGTGCGCTCCGGCCGCCGGGGCCCCTGGGTGCGGTCGCGAGAGGCCGCGAGGCCCAATTCGCGGCACACGGCTGCCTGTCTGCCATCGCGGCAAAGGCCCCTTGCGTTGTCCTGCGGCCGCAGCCAACCGGTGCCGGGGTCCACCTGCCGCCCTGCCCCTCCCTTTCTGGTCCATGCCTCCCCCCTACATGCCCCCCACCGCCCGCCGCCCCAGGTGCTGCTCCATGCTCCCTACCTGGTGCCCTTCGCGGACCGGGCGCGCCTCTTCCAGCTCATGGTCGGCAAGGAGCGAGAGGTACGCGGCAGCTGGCCCACACAGCCCTGCGTTGGTTGCGCCGCTCCGCTCAGGGAGATTGCGGCACGCGCCATTGCGCGTACGGTGCCCCACTTGCCGAAGCCCGCATGGGCACTCAGGTCCGAGCCCCGTGTGTCCGGCCCCCTCAGGAGTACCGGTCGCAGGAGGACAACCGTTTCCTGGAGACGGGCATGCTTGAGGCGGGGCTGGGCAACCGCTTCGTGCCCATCCGCCGCGACCAGCTGCTCTTTGACGGCTTCGACCGCCTCAACGGCCTGGGCGAGCGGCTGAGGGGCCGCGTGCGCGTCATGTTTATCGACGCGCACGGCGTGCCTGAGGCGGGCGTGGTGGGTGGGGGCGATGAGGGGAGATCTGGGGCGCGTCGTCGCACTCTCTCGGTCTTCAGCTGTCGCGCTCGCGCCGTGGGTGGGTGAGAGTCGGCTGGGGGCCTCTCGTGTCAGCCCGTTCCCCCCATGGCACCCCCATCCCGCCTCCGCTATTGACCATCGGCGCGCCGATGCCCGCAGTGGCGTTCGTGCAAGGGTGCTGTGCTGACCGCGCCACACTTCATCTCTCCTCGCCCATTCCCTGCTCAGGACGGCGGCGGGCTCTTCAAGGACTTCATGGAGGAGCTCATGCGCGCAGGCATGAGCGCCGAGTACGGCCTGTTTGCGGCCAACGCGGGGCACCAGCTGTACCCCAACCCGGCCGCCATGCGCGCGGTGGAGGATGCACCGCGGCTGCTGGCGTTCCTGGGCCGCATGCTGGGCAAGGTGCGGCTGGAGGCTGGGGGCGGAGACGAGGGCTTGGGGTGCCAGCGGCAGGTTTGAACTTCTAAGTGGGCGGTGGAAGGAAACAGGAGGGAGGGTGGAGGCTTGGGACGCGTGTCGCGGGCGTGGTGCGGCCGCATGGTTGAGGGGCTTGCCCCAGTGTCACACCCCTCCCTGATGCATGCCTCTGCTCACCCCCTCCGTGCCTCATCTCCCGTCCATCAGGCCATGTACGAGAACGTGCTGCTGGAACTCCCGCTGGCGGGTACGAGAGCCGCGGCCGAAGACTCTTACCGGTCCTTGCCGGGGTTATGCCTTTCGAGAGCACCAGGGCGAGGACAAGCCGCGCCCTGACGGCCGTTGCCTGCACACCGTCGCTCGCCCGGCAC
Organism: Chlamydomonas sphaeroides; assembly: GCA_001662425.1. Lineage (NCBI taxonomy): Eukaryota > Viridiplantae > Chlorophyta > Chlorophyceae > Chlamydomonadales > Chlamydomonadaceae > Chlamydomonas > Chlamydomonas sphaeroides. Next base: position 23,581 of record BDDC01000052.1, read on the forward strand.
CCGTCACGCGCGCCCGCCCAGGCTCCTTCCGTGCTTCGCTTCACCTTCCCCGCCATCCCTGCTTGGCCTCCTCCGTTGCCCAAGGTTTCTTCCTCAAGAAGTTCCGCGGCGCGCACTGCGACCTCAACGACCTGCCCACGCTGGACCCCACCCTCTACCGCAATCTTCTGCGGCTGAGGGACCATTTTGGCACGGCGCCGGGCGACAGCAGCGCAGGCGGCGGCGAGGCGGCCGAGTCCATGGACCTGGGGCTCACATTCGTGGTGGGTGTTGGGAGGGACTGAGCGAATTGGGTGGGACGGCATTCGCAGTGGAGCACGCCAGCGACGACAACAGTCGTGCCCAACACAGCCCAACGAGACGCCCTGGCACCACCAGCCCTGATGTCCTGCCCCGCGCTGCGCCTTGCGCCCCCCCCCCTTCCCTAGGTGGCGGACGACGCGGCTGCGGCGCTGGGCGACAGCGGCGCCGAGGTGGAGCTCAAGCCGGGCGGCCGCCACATCGCTGTCACGGCCGACAACGTGCGCGAGTACATCCACCGTGTGGCGCACTACAAGTGAGGGGGCGAGAGGGGGAGGAGGGGCAGGAGGGGGGGAAGGCGGAGGAGGTGGAGGAGGCGGAGGAGAGGGCGGAGAGGGAGGAGGCGGCGGCTGGGTGCGCGGAGGCCGGCGGACGGGACAGGGCAGAGGGTGGGAGGGGGGCCCCCGTGCAGTGCTGCCCTGCCCATGTCCGCTGGCCCCTCTTGTCCCGTCGCCGCGCGCTTCGTCCTCAGGCTCAACCTCGCGCCGCGGCCCGCTGTGTCGGCGTTCCTGTCGGGCTTCTACGAGCTCATACCGCGCAGGTGCGTGGCGCGAGGCCCGTGAGCGGGGAGTCGGGGAAGCGTGCCCCTCCGCCGCACTGTGGCGCCCGCTGCGCGCCGCCCCTGGCCGCTCCTGTGCCTTCACCGCTGTTGCACACCCCTCCTTTGGCGCCTGCCGCTCAGCGCCCACCCATTGTGTGTCCCTGTGCCCGCCCCATGCGCTCCGCAGCTGGGTGTCCATGTTTAGCGGCGAGGAGCTGCAGACGCTCATCAGCGGCGCCGACACGGGCGGCCTGGACCTGGACGACCTGCGCGCCAACATCGAGTACGCGGGCGGCTACCACGACGGTGAGGCCGCTGTAGCCTGGGCTGGGGCTGGGGCTGTGGAAGAGGCTGGGGCTGGTGAGGCCAGGCCGTCAGGCGGACTTAGTCACGGAAGCGGGCCGGCCGGCACCACGCCAATGCTCACCCTTCTAACCTCTGCGCTTTACCCCGCCCCGCCTCAGACCACCCGGTGATGCACTGCCTGTGGGAGGCGCTGGCCTCCTTTACCCCGGACGAGCAGGGAAAGTTCCTCAAGTTCGTCACCTCCTGCTCCAGGCCGCCGCTGCTGGGCTTCAGGTACGAGGCGCGCCGGCGTGTCGGGGATCTTCCGGGTCGCGCTCATCGCTTCCCACTTGTCAGGTGCCGCGGCTGTCTGTTCGCTTGCTGTGCTACTCCTACCGAGTGCTCGCCCTACACGATCTTCACACGCTTCACAGAGGCCAGGTTGACACTTTCTTTCGCACAGTCGTACAGCAACTGAATGAAATCGTGTCGTCGCCCCCGCCCACCCACCCACCCCCCGCCAGGTACCTGGAGCCGCGGCTGTGCGTGCAGATGAGCGGCGGCATGCTGGACCCCTCGGCCACGCAGCGGCTGCCCACCGCCTCGACTTGCATGAACCTGCTCAAGCTCCCGCCCTACCGCACCGTGGCCGCGATGCGCGACAAGCTGCTGTACGCCATCACCTCGGGAGCAGGCTTCGACCTGAGCTGAGCCGAGCTGCGCTGCGCTGGGCCACGTGCCTCTGCGCATATGGCGTGCGGCTTAAGACCGACCGGATGAGCTGCTTATGAGCTGGTGAGCCCGCCCTGGGCTTCAAACTGTGCTGAGCTGGCGTGAGACGGGACGAGACGGACGAGGCATAGGACAATAATCGGAGGCGCGCCCCCGTGTTGAGGAGGTTGGGGGTCGCGTGGTGGTGCGCAGCGGACGTGCTGATTGTACTGCCAGGGCCGCGGTGGGAGCTAGGGGCAGAGCTGTGGGCCCGGCTGGGGGTGGTCCTGGGAACGCATCAACGCTTGATTGAGTGCACGCGCACCGGCACGCCTCTGTGCCGCTGCCTTTCGCGGTGGTGGGGTGCGGCGCGTGACTCCGGCCGGTTGGTGGCCGCCGGGACTCCTGCCGCTGCAGTCACTGCTGCTGTTGCGGTGCCCCTTTGCGGCCGGGTCCCTGCTCAACCGCTTCAGCAGCCGCTCGCCGCATTGGGCGGCGGCCGCTGTGGGCGCCGACTGCCGGTGGCCCGTCCGCGTAGGGGCCGGCGCAGGCGGACGTGCTGCCTGGTTCTGCTGCCACCGGCTGTGTAGCTGCATGTTGACGGGCGGGGCGCGCCGCTTGCGGGCGGCTTTTTGTGGTGGGGAGAGCGTGGCATTAGAGCCAGGCTGAACTTGGCGAGGGCTCGTGTACTGGCTCACGCTGCGCTGGCTGGATGTCCATCCATTCATAATGTAAAAGCTGACTCCATCACGCCGCATTGGAGCCCGAGGTTCCGCGGCCGGAGGTGAGGCCCGACCCGCGGGCCGCGGATGCAGCACATCTGAACGGCCTCAGCTGTCAGCATTTCAGCCACGCACGCCAGAGCTCACACAGCTCGCTGCAGACAGCACAGGATCGCAACAGCCAAGGCGCGGACCCAGCCACACGCCACACGCGAAGCACCAGCCAGCTGCTGCGACCCCGGCCGCAAGCCGACATGCGCGTCCAACGCGTCGCCACGGCTCGGCTGCGGCTGCCGCTGCTGGCGCTGGCCGCGACCGCGGCACTGGCGCTAGTGCTGGCGCAGCCGCAGGCGGCAACCGGCGAGGCGAGCCCGGGCTCACCGAGGCCCGACCCCGCTTGAGCCGAGCAGCGCCGGGGCTGCCCACGTTTCGCCCTCGCCCACACCCACACGTCGCGCCCCGCAGGCCTGCCCCCCGCCCGGCTTCGACTCTGTACCGATGGACGTGGCAGCGTACATCTCGGCGCCTTGGTACGTCCAGAAACAGGTGAGAGCAGGGAGGGGGTGACGGCAGCCGGCAGGGGCATCGGAGCAGTGGAGGCTGCAGCTCTACCGCCCCCTGCGTGCCGCCTCCTTCCATTCCCTCACATGCAGCTTCCGCTTAACTACCAGCCGCCCGATGAGTTGTACTGCGTCAAGGCCGAGTACGAGCGGCGCGACCCGGCTAATGCCACGGTGGGTCGGGCCGGCGCGCGGCCCCAGGGACCCGGGGCCAGCCGCCGTGGAGTGCCAGCGGGGACGGGCGGGCCTCCTTGCTTGGCATGGACCGCGCACGACGCGCAAGCCGGGACGAGCGGCTCATCCTCCGCGTGGCGCCGGTCGTCATCGCTCTGGTGCGCCAGCCCGCCTAATGAAGTGGTCCCACATGACGCCTGCCTTGCATGATCAACCGCCAACTGCCACAGGCGGGCCTAGTTGTCAACAACTACGCCAACAAAGGCCAGGTCAACGGCCCGGCGGTTGGCTCGTCGCGCTTCGACCCGTGAGTCGGGCGGGCGGGGCAGGCTAGGGCCATGTCCTGGGGTGGGCGGCGCTGCGCACTGCCAGAGTAGGTGTGCCCGTTGGACGGGCGGGGGGGGGGATGAGCTCGGCGGCAGCTCTTCTGCTACCGTGAGCGCCGGCTTCACAACATCGTCGTGCTGAACCGCCCCTCGCTCCGGCCCCATCTCCACATGCCGGCGCGCCCGCCCAGACGGCGCCGCCCGCGCCTTTCCTCCGCCTCAATCCTCCCCCGCCCCCTGGTCAGATCCGGCGGCCCTCGCCTCATCGCCCTGCCCGCCACCCCCGGCGGCGACGGCAGCGACGGCAAGCTCCTGGTGCGTGCTCGCACCGCTGCAGCCATCATCTTATAACCCAGATGTATGTGAAGATACCTTCATTCGCTTCATTCGCCCCGCTGCTGGCAAGCGTGACGGCATCACGGCAAACGGCGGTTAGCGTAGGTAGTAGCAAGCTAGCAACGCGCCGGGGCACGCCGTCCACGCTCCTCCTCGGCAACCACGCACCTTTTCTCACTCACACACACCCATCCATCCGGCCCTCAGGTGGGGCCCGAGATCCTGCTGACGGTGACGCCCCAGGGCTGGCGCGAGGCGTTCGGCCCCTACTGGGTCGTGGCCCTGGGCGAGGGTGAGTCTGTGGCCTTGCAGCGCGGCTGAGGGCCGGCTCGCAACCTCTCGAGGGCTGATCTCACTCATCCCTCCCATCCGGTGGGGCCAGCCACGCGGTATTTACACCCACCCACACAGCTAGCCATACTCCCGCATGACGAGGGGATCGACTGCGCGTACGGACGTCAATGTGAAGCCTGGGCCCCACCTGTTGCGTCTGGCGTCTTGCATGTGTGTCCCACCAGTTGCGTCTTGCACGTGTGTTGCCTTGCCCCACTCACCCACAGATGCGTCCGCCAGCACGCCCGACGGCCGCTACAGCTGGGCCGTCGTGTCTGGCGGGCCGCCGCAGCACGCCACGCCCGGAGGCTGCATCGCCTCTCCCGGCAGCAGCAGCGGCCAGGGCGGCCAGGGCGACAGGCGGATGGACTTCGACATTGGCGGTGAGGCCGGACTGGGGGACTACAGGTAGGGCGTAGCCACAGCAGGGCCTGCCTGCCGTGCCTGGCCTCGCCCCGCAGCTCCCAATCTCCCTGCTGGCGGCCCCCCACCCCAGTTTGCGGCCTCCGTCTACCGCAGACGGTTGAAGCTCGAAGGCACAGCCGCCCACGACCGCGTGCCCAGCTCGTAGTACACCGTTGAAGCAGCAGCACCCTGATCTGCCGCTGCTGGCTGCTTCCCCGCAGGCCTGTGGCTGCTGTCCCGCACGCAGGTCGACCCGCAGGCCGCCGCAGCCATGGAGCAGAAGGCCAAGGGTGAGCCAGGGGCTGGGGGCAAGGGCACGGGGCACGAGCACTGATCAGGTTTCCCCGCCCCTGCCCCGCCCACCCACAGAGCTGGGTCTGGACACCAGCGGGCTGATGCAGGTGCAGCAGGAGGGCTGTGTGTACCCCAGGTAGCGAGCGGGATGTGAGGATGGCAATGGCCTGCGACACGTTGGATGGATGACGCCTGCCGTTGGGTGGATCTGCCCTGCATGGCGGCCGCTCGAATTGTGGCTTTGGTTGCATGCGAGCCGCGAGGCGCTGGCGGGAGGGGCTGCTTATGAACGCGCGGCCGACAGCTGGGGCGACGACCTCACAAGGCGGGGGCGTGCATGTGCAGCAACGGCACTCCGGGCGGCACTTATTACATTAAGAGTGGATGCGGCTATCGGCCGTCGCTGCGACTAGGCCAGGCTAGGCCGTCGCTGCGATTAGGCCAGGCTAGGCCGTGGCCAGTAGCTGTCCGTTGACTGGGTTGCAGTTGTCGGTTGGCCTCAGACAATGAACAGGTGCTATGTGCACCCTTCTCCTATGCCACATCCGAGCGTCTACTCGTGCTTCTACCCATGTTGTCAGTCCGCACCGCCAGCAGCGGCACAGCCGCCGCCAGCCCAGCACGCCAAGTCAGTCATAGCCGTTCCGCTCCGTCCAAGGCCAACGCCCTTGCCATGCGGCAAGGCACCAACACGTCCTTTCCATCCCGCTCGCTCGAGTCGCGTCAGGTCTCAAGTGTCGTCCAGTCAACGGTAGGCAACATCACTAAGCCGTTCAACCTCCAAGCTCCCCCTGAACTACCCTCGCCTAGCCCCGTTGGATGGCCGCTGCCCCGACGCCCGGTCCCCGTCCATCCCCAGCCCAGAGCTCGTCCCCGTGCCCGCCCGGACCAGCCGGTCAATCGCCTCCCGCAGCGCCCCCTCCGTCTCCGGCTCCGCCGTCGCCCATAGCACGCTCTGCGGCCCGGCCGCAGCCTGCAGCGACCCCTGCGTCTGCGACAGCTCCGGCGCCGGCGGCGGCGGCGCCGCTGCTGTTGACGATGCCGCCGGCGACTGTGCCAGCGCTGCCTCGCGAGGCGACCACGCGTGCACCACACACGCCGCCGTCGCCAGCGGCAGCCCCGCCTCCACCCCCGCTGGCGCACTCGCCTCCGCGGCCAATGTGGCCGGTAGCTGCGCAGCCGAGCTCTGCTCGGGCGCGGCACCGCCGGCGATAGCGCCGGACCGGGACGCCCGGCCCGGCGGCCACAGCAGCGTTAGCATGGGCGGCGGCGCCTGGAACACCTCCTCTTCCGTGGCGCGGCCCACTCGCGCCTCCTCCTGTACCAGCAGCTCGCATGCGTCTGGGTCCCGACTGGCCACTACGCCCGGCGGCGCCGCCGGGCCCTTGCCCAGCAGCGACGCAGGCAGCACCAGCTGCACGCCGTCGGCGCCCACCACCACGATGCCGTCGCCGCCGACGGCCACCGCCGCAGCCAGCTCCGCCAGCTGCTGCTGCTCCTCGGCGGCGCGCTGCAGGGCCTTGTCGTTGGGGCCCCGGTCGGCGGCGGCCGCGTCGGTAACGGCGCCGGCGGTGTGTGCCGAGGGCTCGGTCGGAGGTAGCGCGCCGGCTTCGAGTTGGGCCATGGCGACAGGGTCTGTGATCGGCTCCGACATGACCTGAAGGAGGGATTGGAGTCACAGGCGTGTATGTTTCGTGAGTTACAGCAACAAACACAGACAGCGTCATGCTCTCTTCGACGGCGCCGGTGATGGCCGTTGCGCAGCGTTGGAGAGGTAGCGGCCACAGCTGACAGCCTGATGTGCCGCTTTGCGGGATCCACCACGCCGCTCACCTGGAAAGCGGCCAGGCCGCCCACTAGCCTGCCACGGCGGCGGACCGTGCGCTGAGGGACGGGCGGCGTGGGTGGATATTGGGTCAGTGGCAAGCAGATTGACGTTTTGGTCAATCAATCGAAGCCACGTTCATGATGCTTTGACATTACCGGACCCCACTCACCAGGCGGGTGTAGACGCTACGACCTGCGCCACCGGTTGCGGCCGCTGCCACGAGCGCCGCGACGCCGACGGCCCGGTTGAGGCCGGACGCCTCAAAGTACTGTGGGAACCATGGCGCGCAACAGGTTTAAGTTGTGCAGGGTCATACATATATACACATATAGATACACGCGTGAGACAAAAAGGGCACGAGCGTCCGGTGCTTCATCGCGGCAACAGGGGGGGCCAACCGTACTCGGTCTTTGGCAGGGCACCGGGCGCTCCAAGCCCGCGCGTCTGCGTGCACTGCGCCGCACGCAGCCGTGCGGTGCCGTACCTGCGTGTAGTGCGGGTGGTGGCCCAGGCGGTACGTGGGCGCGCCGTTCAGCTGGCGGCCCACCAGCGCCTCGCCGTAGCTGACGGCGGTGGCGGCCTCTGCGTCCGCCACCAGGCGCATGCGCATCAGGCGCGACGCGTGCGGGCAGCAGACGCTGGTGGCGGTGCGGCCCAGGCAGGCCAGCAGGCGCCACACGATGTACCTGTGGCAGCGGAGGAGTGGCGGCGGCCGGTCACACACACGTGCGCATATGGCAGGACCGCCGCACGGTGGCCGCTCCAATGTGTTGGAAGAGGTGGTCTTGCACAGGAAAGAGCAGTTTATGGCCTAGCCCAACTCTCTCCCACTCCAGGTCTTTCTGCTCTGCCCGGCCACGGATGCGGCGGCCCGCCCTTGCGGCTTCAGGCCCCCTTACGCCCCCGCCACACCGCACACAACCCACCTGCCGATGAGCAGCCACAGCGCCAGCACGGCCAGCAGCAGCAGCAGCGCCAGGCCGTTGGGCTGCGTGATGCGCTGCCACACGCTGCTGTTGCCCAGTGCGCCCAGCTCGTCGGTGGCGGACGTCAGCCGCGCGTTGGTGGCGCGCACAGCGGCGCTCAGCGCGGCCACGTCCGAGCCGCCGGCGGCAGTACCCGGGTCCACCACCTGGGGTCCGGGCAGGTGCACGCGGCATCGCAGAATGCATTCGTTGGGTCCGAGCCGACTACGCCATGGCGGGTAGCATAGAAGCGGCGGGCGCCTGCAGAGTCACCCACACCCGTGTGCGTCGTCTTGCACACAAGTGACTGCACACACCCATGTCACCCTGCGCCCATGCGCGCCGCACCTCGAAGTAGGTGTGCATCCAGATGCCGAAGCCGCAGTGCGCCACCGCCAGCCACGGCAGCAGGCCTGCGCGAACACAGCCCCGCCCGTCAGCGCCCTTGCCTCACTTGCTCGCCGCCGCAAGCCTCGACGGCCGAGCTCGCAAGCCAAGCCAGGTACTCCACCGCAAGGAACTCCGCGAGCTCAGTACTCTAGGCGCCCTTGCCTCACCCAGGACCCCCTCCCAACCTGCCCCTGCCACCAAGCCTCCGGCCTCACAGCGCCCCACCCTTGCCGCCGGCCTGGCCCCTTCCCGCCCCCCGGCCCCGTGCCCTGCCCCGCCTCACCCATGACCAGGTGCATGAGTCCCTTGCTGTAGCGCGCCACGCTGCCGCACAGCCGCGTGAGCGCCCAGCGGTCCGCCGCCTCCGCCACCGCCAGGTAGGCCAGCAGCGCCAGCCACAGCAGCGGGATGCCGCTGCCGAACAGCATGGCCAGGGACACGTTGAGCAGCAGGTCTGGGGGAGGGGCGCGGGCAGGGGGAGCAGGGCGATGGCGGGGCCGAGGTCGAAGGGGCCAGGGCCTGGCTGCAAGCTGGAGCTATCAGCGGGCGGTGGAAGGCATCATCGGCCACCGGCATGCAGTGGTGGAGCCCGCAGGTTCGGGGTCGCCTGCAGGTTCGAGGGAGTGGGGGCGCACCTGCGGTGCGCTGCTCCAGGGTGAAGCGCGGCTGCGCCCAGGCCTCGTCGTAGTGGGACTGCAGCGGCCAGCGCATGCAGTGGGCCACGCGGCAGCGCAGCAGCGCCAGCCAGGTCTCGTCCGCCAGGATGTTGACCAGGGGGCTGGCCGGGTGAAGGAGAGGGGCGGAGCATGGCGTGACGTGACAGCTCGGCATGGCACGGGGCACAGCGCGGCGCTGGTCACACAGCTGTCGGGGATGCAGCGTTCTGCGAGGCTAGGGAGCCGCAAGCTGCTGCGCTACCTGAGGATGTTGATGACCATGAGGATGAAGATGGAGAGGCCGACGTTCTCGTACCAGCCCGCTGTGAAGTCCGTGTACGAGCCGTACTGCACGAGGGGATACACGTGGTGCGGTGATACGGCGTCAAGCTGCGGGTGCAATTGACCGCCGCACGACCCGTCGCAAGGCATGTGATGTAGCATAAGCCATATTCGCGCGTCGCACAAAACACATGCATGCTTCGCACGGCGCGACATCCCGGCCTGACCCCACCTTGACGAAGTAGCGCACCCAGCTGTCGCTCTCGCGCGCCAAGCGGCCCAGCTCGTAGGCGTTCGTCAGCAGCAGCACAGCCACCTGTCGCGGGGCGCCGTGACGCGGATACGGTTGGCGGACAGACACGAATGGGGCCGAGCCAGCAGGTCGGCCAGTGCGAACAGAACCGTGGCCACGGGCGCTCCGGAGCCGCAAAACCATCAGTGATGTGGACGTCACCGGTCTTCTTCCCTGCAGCTCACCGTATTGACGAGCATGGCCACGAAGCACTGCAGCGCGTAGGACCGCTCGCGCGCCGTGTGCGTCCAGTGCCGCCCCAGCCGCACCAGGCCCTGCACAACGGCGGCACGCATGGCAGGGCGGACACCGAGACCATGGCGCCGTGTCGCGACTGGGCGGATGAGCAGCGCTCTGGCTCTGGCTGGCCCTTGCCGACAACACATCACCGACGACCAGCGCCGCTCCAATACTGACGCCATGCCAGTCCCCGACCTCCCGCCCACACCAACCAAGCTTGGCAAGGCCCTGCCTCACCCTCAGGCAGTACTTGATGGCCGCGTTGAGCGCCGCCACCACCAAGGACACCGCGATGCGGATGCCCCAGCTGCGCACGTCCAGCTCGTCGATCCAGGGGCCGCACGCCGCCGCCGCCGCGGGCCCCTCGGCGCCGCCGCGCGCGCTGCTCACGGCGCCCGACAGCCCCAGGCACATGCAGGGCAGGCAGGCGGCCAGGCCGGTGCAGCCCGCCTGCAGCAGCGAGTCGGGCGAGCCGGACTGCGCGGAGGGACGTGAGGGCGCGTGGCGCAGGGCGCGGTATGAGTAGCGGGCGGCTCCCAGCGCGACGTGCTGCTGCGAGAGTCCCGTTGTGGTGTCGTGGTGCGCGTTACGCCACCAGGACTTGAAGTACCGATGCGGGTTGGTGCGGTGGCTGTGGCGACTGTCGCAGCGCTGTGTGCACTACGGTGCGCTGCCGACATGGCAGAGGCCAGCCAGCACAGGTGAGCAAACGTTGATGTTGCCGCGGCGCTTCGGGCGGCCAGCCCTACCTTGCCCGAGGAGGCGCAGGCCTGCAGCGCGGCCAGCACTGGGCGCTCCATCACTAGCCTCGAGGTGGCGTTGGCCCACACCAGGCCACTGCCGTAGGATGGCATGGATACGGTGCCGTTGAACCACGAGCCCAGCGCCGAGCTGCGGGATGGCGGCGGGGGTGGGTGGTGCGGCACCGGCGGTCAGTGATCGGAGTCGTGGTCGACAGCCCTCGCGCGATGCCGGGGCGCGAGTGGTGGTCGCGGCTAGAGAGACGAGACGTCAGCGGCGAGGGGCGCCGGGCCGTGGGCCGTCTTCGTCTACTAATATGGAAGGTGCGTACGGTCAGGTCCGTTGCGGCGCGCTCGACCCTGTCACACACCAACCCCCATCCCGCTGGGACCCGGGCGGACCCCCATTTCGTGCCTGCAGGCCCCCGCCATAGTGGCGGAGCAGTAGGTCACTAGCTGCTGGTCGCTGGGCTGGGTCGGAGGAAGAGCGATGGCGGCGGAGGCGGGCGCCATGGCGGCGGCGGTGTCGGACCGCAGCGTGCTGCCCATCCACTTGATGCTGGCGGACTCCTGGTTGCTGCGGGTTGGGGCAGCGGATGACAGCGTGGGGGAGGAGGGGCAGATCAGCCGTTGATCGAGAAGTGTCCTGGCCTTGTGCTTGATTTTGGCTTGCGCCAGCACGATCGTGCTGTTACCCTGTCGAGCCCACAAACCGTGTAGGTGCCCAGCCACTCTGCCCCATGCCCCCCGCCCCTGCCTGATGTCTGTGAGCTTGGTGATGACGGCCGCGCACAGCAGCACCAACAGCAGGGTCACGATGTTGAGGGCCACCTGCGCAACCAGTGGCGAGGCCGCGGAGCGGATCAGGCGAACGCGACCACCAGGACACTACCGCCCGGCCCCGCCCGGGCTCCAGCGCTTGCTGCAACGCGGCCCCTCCACTGCCGCCCCTCCACCGCACCCCTGACCTTGCTCGGCCGCTCATCACCGGCCGCAGCCCAGGCCTCGCACTACGCACCTCCCGCGCCGCCAGCTGCCACTCAGGCACGGCCAGGTGCTCCAGCATGTAGTCCTCGGGCGCACACGCGCGCCGCAGCCAGAAGCGGTGCCGGCCCAGGAACCGCTCACTCCGCGGCTGCGCCAGGCACGACAGCCAGCCTGCATGCCACCGGCACAGCGAGCGCGCATGGCTTCAGCCTGGCGAAGACAACCACGACAACCACGCGCGCAGCGCATAGCGCACGCCGTGCGAATGCCCTGCTGGCGCCCTGAGGAGTCAGCAGACGCACTGTTGGGGCACTGAGCGGTGGCGGCGCGCCGTTCGTTCACTGAGTTGAACGTCACGAACGCGGCGCGCACTCGCTGGCGGCGCTCAGCCAGGCGGCGGATGCCCTCCGCGATGGAGCCCAGGCCCTCGTCCAGGCGCTGCAGCTCCTCCAGATGCTCGTCTGGGGGCCGTGGGTTGGGGCGCAGGAGGAGATGACAAGGGCGCATCGCTGTGCCCCATGAGCCGGTGGGGCTGCTGTAGTCAGGTACGGCGCCCGGCTGCCTTGACACTGTACAACCAGCGTGGAAGGTTGCCTGGACGCTGCAGCGCGCACCTTTCCTGGCCCGCCCCGCCGCGTCCGCCACCAGGCCCCGGTCCAGCACCATGGCGCGCCGCTGCTGCAGCCCCGAGGCAGTGCCGCAGCGCTGCAGCGTGGCGCTAAGGCGGTCCGTCACCAGCACCACATCCATCACCTCTGCGCGCGCGGGACAGCAGGCGCTAGCAGGGTCATGTGGGATCGACGCAACCTTTGCGGCGCAACAAAGCCCTGTAGGCAACCCGCCGCCACCCCGAGCGACGCAAGAACGGCGACGGAAGTACGCCCGCCAGGCAACATGCACGCTCCTGCCCTCGCTGCTACGCGTCTCTCCCTGCCGCTGGAACCCACCGCCGAAGCGGCTGAAGTGATGTCCCACAGCGGCGGCGTCCACGTCCTCGGGCAGGCCCCGAACTAGCACTGTGAAGTCCGCAGCCTCCAGCGTCGCTGTGGGGTTGCGGCGCGGCGGGCATCGCGGGTTGACTCATGGTTCATGCCGACGTATGGAGCAGGTCCGTGCACATCCCCGCCCTATGCCGTTGGCCAGGACCCACGTACCCGCGTCCAGAGCGGCTGCGAAGCGCTTGAGCCGCAGCCACAGCGCTGCCAGGCCCAAGGCAAAGACAAGCAGCGCGCCGGCATCCACCAGCGAGATCCCTGCAGCATGCGGCAACCAGGTGCCAAGAGCGGAGGGTGAAAGGGTTGCCAGCTGTGCTAGCATTATGCGCCCGGCCTTGTGGGCAGCAGCACCCGTGTCCATATCCCTGTCCCAACGGCGCGGGGTGCATATGAGGGGCTCAAGAGAGACTCACACACGAGGAATGTGCCCTTCTCCATGGGCCCCTTCCATGCCGTGCCCAGCTGCGTGTTCAAGTACTGCGAGGGCGGGGGCGGGGACGCGGGGAGGACCAGGACAGGGCGTCCGGCAAGTATTCGGTGGGGGCGCTACCGCACCGCAAGCCCCGCATCAGCGGTAGGCGCCGTTGCATGCTGGGTGCAGGGTTCAGTAGCAACGCGTGTGATGCTGCTGTTGGCGCCCTTCGGCACCTGGCGCGACAGACAAGGCAAGGTCATCTGCCAACCTGCAGCGTGCCGTTGTCGTAGGTGTTGTCAACGATGGAGGCGAACGTCAGGGAGTGAATGCGCGTGTTGGGGTACCTGGGGTGCAAAGGGGAGGGAGATTGCGGCGTTCGCGAAACGCGAGCGGCGGCAAGGCTTCAGCAGGCGGGGCACGTCCCCGAGGCCATGCGCATATCGTAACTGCCCGGAATCTGGCTCTTGTCTCACTTCTTGACACCATAGCCGTGGTCGTACATATGGGCGGCGTCCGTGAAGACCGAGCAGCCTATGACGACTAGGAATGGAATCTGCTGGGTGAGAGGGGAGATGGGAGGGTCTGTGACGGGCTGTGGGGCTGTCCATGGCTGCCTTGGCCGCTCCCGTCCTGCTATGCGCCCGCTTGCAGGAGTGTGCGTGACAGCGTCGCTCACCGCGCAGAGGATCATCCAGAATGCCCCCACACGCAACCAGCGCAGGAGCTCGAAATGCAGTCCCACTCCGGCGCCCCATTCGCTGCCGAGGTTCACACTGGTTGCTCTATACGACGCTGAACCCTTTCCAGCGCGCAGTGCATTGTTCCTCCGTGCCTGCGGCGTGGCAGGGAATGGGCGTCGGGCTTCCAACGTCCGTATGATGAAACGAGAGTCGGCATGCCGACATGCTCCTCCGTGTGCCAAAGTCTGACACGTTGGCCTGAGCATGTCCCAATCACATACGTGAAATTTGCAGAAAGCAATAATGAGCTCGCAGCCAAGCTTGCAGTGAAGTGCGCAAGCGCCTGTCGGCTGACGCGCAGCTGCGGCTGTCGCAAGGTGTAACACGCTACAGTTCCGCGGCGAGGCCCAACCTTCTCGATATATCCCTTTCGTAGCTCTTTGACGCTACCCACGGCCGGCGTTGGCGTCAGCTGCGGTCAACAGTGCAGCCGGTCAGCGCTGGCGAGCGCTGGCGAACAACCCCAACAGCAGTCGCCTCACCAGATCCGGCGTGTCCATGTTGCGCGAACGCTAATTGTGCGTGTCTGGGTTGGTCGGCGGTGGCATCGCCTCCAAGTTTCTAAAGAATCAGCACCGCAAGTTAGAGAAAGTCATTAAGCAGGTCGTCAGGTGTGGTAATTTCTGTAATGATCAGCCTCCGCTGCGGTGGCCGGTGGGCCTTTCGAGTACGGCGCAGTAGCCCCTTACGGATGCCGACACGAACCCGGCGTGTACCCCAAACCCCCGGGGGGCTTGAGTTCGACTTAGCATCCATCGTACGGCCCTGTTTCTCTGCACAATCTGATAGAGAAGTACTGCTTAGAAAAGCAAGCGCCAGGAAAGCCCAAGCTCCTTAGCCGAAAGGGAAAATTGCAACCGTGCTGAGTACATCGCTGCTGCATGCTGATTGAACGCAGCTGAACGCAGGTGGCTTGCACCGACTCCTCGCTCCTCGTTCAAGGAGCGTGCGCGTGCTGACAGCGTATGCCTCTGTGCTGCGCACCTGCGCTGTTGCGTCGTGCTGATATCCAAGGCCGACGTGTGTGGGCGACCTGCAGCGCTGCAGGGCCTCGTCCGGAGCCCCGCCTGCCCTGCCGCGCGGAGCCCGCACGCCCCCTGGCGGGGCGGGGCGCGGCAAGGCAGGCCTGCGGTCAAGTTGGATGGTCTAGCTCATGACAGGGGCACAGGGCGCACCCTGTGACCTGGGATGGTGGAGCTAGATTAATTATATGGTCGAACACGGTTGAGACGGGTGAGCAGGCGACAAGCCGTTGACTGCACTTATACACGTGCCTCGCTCATGCCACCAGAGGCTGGCCAACCGGGGCCAAGCCATTCAGCGCTGCATGCCTCCCACTGGCGCCTGAGCGCCCTGCCTGTGCCGCTGCGCCCCCCGCGGAAGCGAATCCTTCGCGCCTCGGGCGCCTAGCCGCTGACGTTGCCGCTGCCGCCATGGGCAGCCCCCGCTCCTCACATGCGTATCTGTGCCTAGCGGACCATTGCGAGTGCAGCCCAGTACGACGTAGCCTAGCCTGGCTGGGCCACACACCCCGCACCTAGCAGCCCGCACGCGGCGGGGGCCCTGCAGGGCAATACCCTTGAGGCGCCCTCAGCCCACGCGGGCCCTCCTAGATCAGCGAATGAATGGTTCGCAGCCAGTAGCGGCGCCTCGCTCTGTACCGTGCCTACTGTCCGGACTGCCCACCTGCCTGCCTAGCCTAAGAGCTCCTAGTGCCCGCCGGGGCACTGCCCCCGGAACACGTATCACGCACACGCACACACAGCCACCACAGGCTGGCCCCAACACAGGCGCTCGCACCCGCCCACCCACAGCCCTCCTGCGTTGCGTGCCGCTCAGTTGCCCTCGTCATCCGTGGGCAGCTCGCCCTCCTCCTCCTCGTCCTCCTCGGCATCGGCCACAGCAGCGGCCGACGTCGCGGGCTTAGCCGCCGGGGGAGCAGCCGGCTTTGGCGGACTCGCAGCAGCCGGCGCCGCGTCCGCCTCCGCCGTTGCAGTCGTTGCTGCTGGTGCCGGTGCCGGCGCCGGGGCGGGGGCTGGGGACGCGGCCGCCACCGCCGCCGCCGCCGGGGACGCCGCCGCCGCCGGGGACGCCGCCGCCGCCGGGGACGCCGCCGCCGCCGGGGACGCCGCCGCCGCCGGGGACGCCGCCGCAGCCGAAACCCCGGCCTTGCCAGCCACGGCCGCGGTCACGGCCGGGGCCCCCGCCTTGTTAGCCACAGCCGCTGCTCCTGCTCCCGCCGTGGCTCCGGTTGCCGCTCCTGCCCCCCCGCCCGCCGCTGCCGCCGCAGCCGCCTTCGCAGCCGCAGCTGCCGCCCGGATCTCCGCCACCGTCCTGGGCTTGGCCGGCCCGCCGGCAGCGCCGTGGCCCGCCGCACCGCCCGTACTCCCCCCTGCTGCGGGCCCGTCGTCGAGCTCCTCCGCAATCAGCGCCATGAAGTCGGCTGCGTAGTCCTTGGCCTTGGTCGCGCCGCCGTCCTCGGCCGTTGCGTTCTTCGCTTTGCTGGGCTTGACACCGCCGCGGGCAAAGAGCGCGGCCCCGGACAGCACGTCGTAGTCCTCGCCCACGTCCTCGTCGTCCGTGTCGGGCAAAGGGCTGCGCGACGGCCCGCGGTGGCGCCCCCGGTCGCGGTCCCGGTCCCGGCTGCGGTCCCGATCCCGGTCTCGGCTGCGGTCCCGATCCCGGTCCCGGTCGCGGTCGCGGTCCCGGTCGCGGTCCCGGTCGCGGTCCCGGTGCCGGTCCCGGCGGTGGTGCTTGCCGTGGCGGTGCGAGCGGCCCTCGCCGTCGCCGTCACCGTCGCCGTCGCCCCCGTCGAGTCGGGAGCGGTGCCGGTCGGCGTCGGGTTTTGGCGGCGGCGCGGGCAGCACGATGCCCAGGCGCGCAAGCATCTGGCCGCAGCAGTCGATGCGCGCGGTCTTGCGGTTGGTGCCGAAACCGGTCACGCGGTGCGGCGTGTTGCGGATCTCCAGCTGCAGCTCCACCACCCTGTGGAGGGCAGAGGTGACCGGGGCGAGGCAGCAGGGTGAGGCGCGCGCTCCCCAGCCCTGCAGGGCACACGACAGCAAGCACCCTGGCCCCCCAGGCCCACGCCGCACCCCACGCACTGGCGACCGCTGCCATGTGCGGTGCCACGGACGCAACAAAGTGCAGGCGGTGGCAGCGAGCCCTCAGCTCACCGGCCCGGCGCCGTGCCCTCGTCCTTGGTCGACGTGAACACGATGTTATCGTTGCCGAAGATCTGCTGCAACCGATGGAACGCCGCGTCGGGGCCGAACAGCGCCGGGTCGATCTCCTCGATGGCGGGCGCCGCCGGCGGCGGCGGCGTCGGGTCCCTCGCTGGCGGTGCCTCAGGTGCGGGTGGGCGCTCGGCGGGCCCGATCAAGGCCGGCGTGCCACCGGCAGAGGCACCGGCGGCAGCGGGCTGGGGAGCTGGGGCCATGAGCAGGGGGACGCCCAGCTCTTGAAGGGCTGCCTGCGCCGCAAGCCGCTTGGCCTCCTTCTTTGTCTTGTTGCTCGCACGGCCGATTTCCTGCACCACAGGGATGAGCAGCGGAATCCGCAGTTTCAGACCTCAGACCGCGCAAGAGAAAGGTGTAAAGTGGGCTGCCCGTGCCCCGACCCTTGCCCCCGGCCCCGGCGCCGCCCCAGCCCCCGCCGCTCGCCTTGCCGCCGTATATGACCGCACAGCCCCACACGCCGCCAGCGCTGGGTAGGTCCTTGAACTCCAGCTTGACCTTGTTGCGCTGCGACAGCTCGTTCAACTTGGTGATGGGGTTCTCGATAGGAACCATTACCTCGGGCTGAGCAGGCGGCGGCGGCGCTGCTGGATCGGCAGCGTCCGGCCCTGGCGGCGCAGCCGGCGGCGATGGGTTAGGCCTGGACGGCATCCAGGGCCCTGGCTCCACGCCGCCGGCGCTGGAGGCGGCGGCCGACTCGTGTGGGCCGCCCGCGCCGTGGCGGGCTGCCTTGGCTGGAGGCTGGTCGATGGAGCTCGCGCCGCTGTTGTGGGCGCTTGGCGGTGACGGCGGTCGCTTGGCGCCGACAATGGCGGCGCTCTGCGGCGGCGGGCCGAGGAAGCCACCCTGGGGACCACCCATGCCCATGCCTGGTCCCATGCCCATGCCGGGCTGCGGCAGCCCCGACTGCTGCATGTGCTGGCCTTGCGGCGGCCCCCCGAAGAGCACGGCGCCTGCCTGCTGGGGATGAGGATGCTGTTGTTGTTGCTGCAGGAACTGCTGCTGCTGCTGCTGGTGGGGCCCCAAGCCGGCCATGCCCATGCCCATGGGCATGGCGCCGGGCGCTGCGGCGTTCATGGGCATGCCGCCGCCCATGGGGCCGGGGCCCATGCCCGTGCCCATGTGCGGCCCCAGGCCTCCCATGCCGAAGCCCATGGGGCCCTGCTGCATGGGGCCGGGGCCCTGCTGCATAGGACCTGGACCCTGCTGCATGGGACCGGGCCCTTGCTGCATAGGACCTGGACCCTGCTGCATGGGACCGGGGCCCTGCTGCATAGGACCGGGGCCCTGCTGCATGGGGCCGGGCCCTTGCTGCATGGGACCTGGACCCTGCTGCATGGGACCAGGGCCGAGCACCTGGCCGGGCATGCCGCCGTGGCCCATGCCCATACCGGCCGCCATGCCGAAGGCCATGGGGCCCTGCGGCAGCATGGTCTGACCCGGCACCTTGCCATACGCCAGGCCCATGGGGCCGCTAGGGCCGCTGCCCATGGGCGGCAAGCCGTGCCCGGGCGCCATGCCCGGGCCTGGCCCAGGGCCCCCCACCAGCACGCCAGGGCCCATGGACCCCGCCATTGCCCCAAAAGGTCCCGGCCCGGGCCCGGCTCCGGGCATCGGCCCGGCTCCGGGCATCGCGCCGTTGCCGAGGAACGGCTGCCCAGGCATTGGGCCGCCCGGGCCGGGTTGCTGATGCTGGGGAGCATGGGGTGGAGGGCCCCCAGGCAGCAGAATGCTGACCGGACCCATGGGGCCCACGTCGCCGCGCTCCGGCGTGGGGCTGGACTCGTCCCCAAAGCCGCCGTCGATGTAATAGTCGTCGCCCGACAGGTCGTGGGCGCCACGGCCGGGCCCGGCGCCGCCAGCGCCGCGCTGCACGCCCCGTCCCGCGAGCGTCATAGGCGTAAGCCGAGACCGCCCGCGCCCCCGCTGTGACGGCTGCGGCGGCGGCCGTGCGGCCTCCGGCCCCGGCGGCGGCCGCGGCGGCGGCACTGGGCCGGCTTGTTCCCGCAGCTCTGGCGCGGGCTCGTGCCGGCCCGGCGGCGGCCCAGCCGGCGGTTGCCCAGCCGGCGGCGGCGCCGCTTGCGGCTGCTGCTGCTGCGGCGGCGGCGCAGACGGCGGGTGCTGCGGCGGCAGCATGGGCGGCTGCTCCATCTGCACCGGCTGCACGCTGAGCGTGCCGTCGCGGCCCATCACGACTTGCAGCTGCACCCCCACCCCGGATGACCCTGCAGCCGGCACCATCGGCGCCTGGCCGGAGCTTAGGGGCGCCGTGCCGGCGTCGCCCGGCGCGGGAGCCGCAGCCTGCCGCTCCTGCGCCGCCTCCTGCTGCAGCGGGGCCTGGCTCGGGGCTTGCGGCGGCGGCGGGGCGGGAGCCTGCGCCTGCGCCTGCGCCTGCGGAGGCCCCGGGGGCCCAGGCGCAGGCTGCGGTGCCGGCCCGGGCTGGGCCTGCGCGTCCGGCTGGGCCACTTGCGCCTGCTGCTGCTGCTGCTGCTGTTGCTGCTGTTGTTGCGCCTGCGCGGCGGCCTGCCTCAGTCGCTGCTGCTCCGCGAGCAGCTCAATGACCCGGTGCAGGCCGGCGGGGCCCGCGGCCAGCGACGCCTCAATCTGCGCGCGCAGCTCTGGCGACACCGAGGAGATCTGCGCAATCAGCTTATCGACCAGCTGATTCTTCGGCGGCTGCGCCGCCGCCGCCGGCGCCTGCGAGCCGGGACCGGGGCCTGCGCCGCCGCCGTCTTCGAGCTTGACATCGGGCGACGCCGGCCGCGTGGGGCCCTCCGCGGAGCTGCTCGAGGGGCCGGCCATCGGCGGCGCGTTGCTGGTCGACTCGGCGTCCCACGCATCCAGCTTCCACTTGCTCTCGTCGAGCTGGCGGCTAAGGCGGTGGCGGGGCTGCTCGGCGGCCTGCGTGGGGTTGGTGCCCGCCAGCGCCGCCATGGCGCGCGCCTGCTGCAGCTGCGTCTGCTGCGCGTACGGGGCCTGCACGATCAGGGCAGGACCCGGCAGCAGGCCGCCCGGCGCAGGCGGGCGTGGCGGCAGCGCGGCGGCAGGAGCCGCCGGGCGCCGGCCCGCCGCGGCGGGCGCAGGTGCCGGCGCCGGTGCGGGTGCCGCCTGCGCGGGGCATGCAGGCGAGGCGAGGGCGGGGTCTTGTCAGCGGCAAGCCAGCCCGGCGCAGCGCGTACGCATCGCAGCCACCCCACAGTCCTGGCCCTGCAGAGTGCAGGCCCCACCGGACCCACCCGGCGCAGCTATGCCCAGCCCGCAACCCACCTTGCGGCTGCGCGGATCCATGGGCTTGACCGAGATGCTGTCCTTGTGCACCGGCGCCAGCCCGGGCCCTGCCACAACGCTTGGCCCTGGCGGCCCTGGCCCCGGCCCGGGCCCCGGCAGGCCGATGCCGCCGTTCGCCAGCGCTGCAGCGTCCGGCGGCTCGCCGGCGGCGGCCGGCCCTGGTGGCCCCGCGTAGGGCGGCAGGGCTCCCGGCGGCCCCGCAGGCGCTGGCCCCGCGGGGCCGGGGCCGGGTAGGCTGGGCAGTGGCCCCGGGCCAGGCGGGCCGCTGGGGCCGGGCAGAGCGGCAACGGGCGGCATGCTGACGGCGGGGTCGGGCTCGGGCGTGGGGGTGGCGCTGCTGAGGCGGAACTGCGCGGCGATGGAGGCGAGCGTGGGCATCTGGTAGACCCGGGTCGAGCCCGACTGCAGGGTGGGCGAAGGTGGTCATGCAGGGCTGGTGAGGAAATGCTGGGTCAAGGACCAAGCCCCGCGTTCGGGGCAGGAGCTCAAGAGGGTGGATAGAGGAGGGATAGCGGTGTAGGCAGGCAGCGGGGGCTAGGATGCGGCGCCTCAGCCAACAGGCCCCGGCCAGGTACCCCAGGCCCCGCCCCCAAGCCCCTGCCCCTGCGCCCCGTCCGCACCCGCAGCACTGCCGCCACCGTCCGCAGCCCCGGCAGCAGCAGGGCGGGGTTGGTGGCCTGCAGTGCCTCGGGGCCGCCCTCGGTCACCAGGCGGTCCGCGTAGCCGCGCAGGCGCTCGTTGATGTCAAAGAACAGCTCCGAGCTGATGGGGGAGGGAGGGAGGGAGCAGCGCCGGAGGGACGGGCACGGCTCATGATGCTGGTCGGGACGCAGGGAATGGAAAGTCTTGAAGCCATGGGAGGGACCAGGCGGCACCAGAGCAGCCGGACAGCTTGTTCCCAGAAGGCAGGCGAGGCGCATGCTGCCTGTGCTTTTCTTCTCCCACGGCCCTCCCGCGGTGGCGGCGCCGCTGCTGCCCACTCACCGCAGCGTCATGACGGCGTCGCGCATGCGCTTGATCTCGTTCTCGCTCGCCACCGCCAGCCGGTCCGCGGGCGTGCCGGGGCCCGACACCAGGCGCGCCGCCTCGTCGCGGTACCAGTACCACGGCACCACCTGGGGCGCACAGGGCACAGGATGATGAGGTCACACGACAGCGGGTGCAATGCAGCGACGTGGCAGCAGTGCGTGGCAGGCGGCGCACAGCCCCCGCACGGGTATGCCACAGCACTGCCGCAGCGCCCAGGCCCGCAGCGGCAGCAGGCCGCTCCGGGCAGCCGCCGCACCTGCAGGATGGCGGGCTGCGAGGCGGCCTCCCACACGTCCTGCCGGTCGTCCAGCACTACCGCCAGCGGCAGCGGCGGTTCGTCGTCCTGCAGCTCCGGCCAGTCCAGCCGTGGGTTGCCGGCGGCATCCGCCACGCCCAGCGACCTGCAGGCCGGGCCGCGGGAGCAACGGGCGCGGGAGCAGGGGCGGGGGGCAGGGTCAGCGCGTGGCGGGGAGACAGGGTGGAGTAACGGGGGCTGGGAACGTTGGTGCTGGTTCCATGGTGCCGAGTTGCGGGTGAGGAGCCGACGGCGCACCTGAGCAGCTGCTTCTTGCGGGAGCCCGCCACGTTGATGATGCGGCGGTGGCGTTGCTCCACGGGGATGATGTTTCCTCGCGTGTCCAGCAGCCGCCACACCTCCAGCGCGTACTGCCGCTCGGCGGCCGTGCACACGTAGGCGTCGAAGCTGCAGCGGCGGGCAGTGGGCAGGGTCGCGTTGGCAAGCAGGCCGGTGGGAGCTGGCGAGAGCGTTGGGCGGAGGGGGCGTGCGAGCCGTCGCAGCAGGCAGGCGGCAGCGAGAGCGCGGATGCCTAAGGCGGGCAGGCGGCTCACCGCAGCTTGGGCTTGCCATCGGGCCCAAGGTCGGCATCGCCGCTGAGCAGGCCGCGCAGCTCCTCCCAGAACGGCCGCGGGCGCAGGATCATGCTGGTCTCGCGCTGCTCGGGTCGGATGCGCGTCAGCAGCAGCGGCTGCGGCTTGTCCAGCCGGATGACGGGCCGCTTGATGACGGAGCCGTCCTCCATGTGCGCCACCTCGTACCTGCGGGTGGGCGGACCGCGAAGGGTTGTGGAGGGGGATGAGCCGAGGCCGGTGGGCAGGTGGCGTGGCGTTAGGGTGCAGGGCGTAAGCGCGCGTGCATGGAGGGGTAAGGCAGTCGCAGCGGTGAGGGTGGAAGAAGCGCGGGCGGAAGGGGCCAGGGCCTCACTTGGCCTTGTGCACGACGCCGTCGATGGTGACGGTGGAGGTGGCGGCGAACTGGCGCAGCAGCTCCAGGTCAGCAGCCAGCAGCTCCTCCTCCTTGGCGCTGCTCGTCTCGGCGCCCAGCAGCCGCGCCGCCTCCTCGCTGTCGGCCGTGACGCCGCTGGCCAACATCTCCTTGCGCTCCGCGGCCTTGAGGCGCCTGTTGGTGGATAGCAGGCAGCGAGGACAGCGGGCGCGGCGAGAACAGTGTGCCGTTTGCGGAGGGCTGCGAGGAGATGAGCGGCACGTGGCCGGGGTGCGAGGGCGGGGCTGGTCATGGCGGAGGTGCAAGCAAGGCGCACCTGGTCTTGCGGGCGACCTCGATCTTGGAGTCGAGCGTGGACATGGAGTTGGCGACGAGCAGTGTCTCGTCCAGGTCCAGCACCACGGCCATGCGGCTGTTGTCCAGCATGAGCGACACAGATGACGCGACGCCGAAGTACAGCAGGTAGCCCCAGAACACGGGCCAGCGCGTGCCATCCTCTGGGCGGTGGCAGGGGTGCACGGGTCGCTCCCGGAAAATGTGGCATGCGTGCCGCGATGCTCAGGTGCAAGGCGTGCGTGCACAGCGCAGGGGTTCCGAGCGACGCGTCGGACAAGTCTGTGCACAACTGATGTGAAGACAAGAGGTCGAAATGGCGGTGGCGTAACAACGGGAAGCTTTGCGATGTGGTATTCATTGTTCGACGACATGCTGATATGCACATGCTGGTGAGCATCAAACTTTGGTCAAATGGTTAAATGGTCAAATTGCACTTTCTAAGTGCAGGCGCCCCGTTGTGCATTTCGCATTTCCCACATGCTCCCTACGACTGCCGGCACGCTTGTTTCCACCACGACATTACCTGCATGACGCGTAATGTGCAGAACTTCACGCGCGATTGATACGGTGGACTACATGGAGTTTGGCAGCAATGACATGTGGTGTACGACACATGTACGGCAGGTGTCCAGCACACATACCGCAGTTTCCTATGGCAACGAAGCACGGCACCTATAGTCGTATGCTTATTATGCACCTCCACCACAGGCAGGTTGTAACATACACAGTTGAAAATAAGCCCGGTGAACCACGGGTCACATGGCATCTATGATCTCGTGTTGGGTGGGCACCTAGCTCAGGCTGGGTGGGATGATGCGCATCGTGCGGCCAAATACGATAGTAAATGTCTTTGTGTGGCTCTATGGTGTGGCCGCGAAGGAGGCGCCCGAGTGTGCACCGGTGCTGTAGAAAATCCCGCCCCTGCTCGCAAACCCGTACGGTGAACCAAACACCAGGCACACCACCCCCCCGCCCATCCACCCCAGACAGCAAGCATTGATACAGTCTCCGAGCTGCGAGGTGCAATACTTGGGCAAGTCAGTATGTGCAGGCCCTGGCAAACCCTCAGAAGCGCAGCATAGGGTCCAGAGCTCCTCGTGGCGACGATAGCCCTGGGTATCTCACACGACCACTCCACATGCAAGGCCCTTTCCTTCAGCACACCATCAATACCCATTCCGAACGAACAATGGACCAAGGCGGCCCTAAAAATGTCCACATGCACCCGGCCCCCAATAGACCCAAGCAAACCCACTTTCCGTCACGTCCCCAACCCCAGGCCCAGCTGCTTCCTCCAGCCATTCGATATCACAGCACCAGGCATGTCAGTGAGCGCACGGAGAGCAGTGCAGCGAAGCAGCCCGCAGGGGGGTGCAGGCGTCGTTACCTTGCAGCGAGAACACCGGGCAGAGGATAAGCTCCCGGGTCTCGTTGATCTTGATCACGACCGCCTTGTTGCTTTCAAGACAGTGTTGATGCTCCTCCGCGAACTTGTCGAAGTTACTGTAACACGGGGCAGACGACGAGTCGGCATCGAAGCGTCGCGGCATGCCTTGCGTTCCCATGGTGTTACCTCTTATCTTGCCGAGGGTCCAGCGGCAGCAGCCGTAGGTCAGGTATCTGGCCTGTGAATACGATGGGTCGGAGCGATGACCAGGGTTGTTTCAGCACGACGTGACAGCACATCGGTGTTCTCGACGACGTGGGCATCCTCCACGACTCACCTCCACTGCTAACGTGCAGGGCCAAAAGTGTCGAGACCCGCTTGCTCTCCCTACGACCACGGACGACCACGCGCGCGAAGTTCAGGCGCTCGGCCCCGCCAACGTGCGAAAGCAGGTTCAAGCAGTCGTGGTCCAGCACAACGCATACCAACCCCAAGGCAATAACGACAGGCAGATTGCAGGTGACTCGCCAGTAGCAGTAGACCTTCAGCTCAGGGCCGGTAATGGCCTGTGCTAGCCCGTCGTTCCATGGTCTACACGGGCTGATCACGCAAGGATACCGCGCGTCCTTATCAAAGAACAATGCGGACACCAGCATGATGCCTGGCTTGGCTAAGCGGCAGGGGTGTCGGTGTGTGCGTCCCAAGTTGCGCGCAGTTGCCCTGTGCCACCTCCAAGCCGCTGCGCGCGAACGCGCTTTGGCGGAGGCGGCAGGTCTGGGCCTGGCAGCTCGCTACACGCGATTTGGCCCGCCAAACGCGGGAAGCTGGTCCTTCGGTGAAGATGCTAAGTGGTGGCCCCCCAGAACGTTATGGCTATGGTGTGGGTGCCAGTGTGCTGCACCGGCATTTTATGACTGTGTGAAATTGACCTGAGTATGGCATTTTGAGGCCGCCGGTCCTGAACTTGAGCCACTGCTCCCCATGGCAGCAATGGTGCGGTGGTGAAGCGGGCCCACGCAAGCGTAAACACTACGTATTGCACTGCAAAGTAATGGTTCTGTGCAAGAGGCTACGTTGTAAGGCTCACTGTGCCATGCACTAGAACACGCTCCCGAGTCGCTGCCGTGTGGCGGGGCAACCCTCAGCACTTAGCGTGATACACAGCAGGAGCCATGAATCCCCTAACGCAGGTGCGCGCGAGAAGCACACGGCAGTGTGTCGGCACCAGACCTTTCTCAGCAGCTTGTGGTTCCCCCCGCAGATAAAGAACACGCAGAAGGCGACCAAGCGGGAGATCGAACAGGGTATTGGTGACACAGGGTCGTGGCACGCACGCTTCAAGCATTCGGCCTACATCTTTGCCGGTGGGCTCGACTATGACCTGACGGAAGGCGACCTGCTTGCGGTCTTCGCCCAATACGGCGAGGTGGCGGACATGAACCTCATTCGGGACAAGGACACGGGCAAGTCAAAGGGGTTTGCCTTCGTTGCCTACGAGGACCAGCGAAGCACGGTGGTGGCTGTCGACAACCTGAATGGCGCGAAGGTGGGCACACGGATGGGGCTCCTGGACCGAAGGGGCGGAGCAGCCCGCGTCGGTGGCGCAACGGAGCCGCCAACCTGGGACGGGCGGTGGTGTGGGAGCAGGGGCTGGCACGGGGGCCTTGGCAGGGGCATGCGGTGGGTCAAGCCAGGACCCTACCTGTGCCGACGCACCAGGCGGCTCCGCCACCGGCACGCAGCCGGCACCCCTTCACACACGCTCCCCTCTGATTTCGAACGCAAACAGTAATGGGCATGCTTCTTGCTCCCCAGGTGGCTGGCCGCACCATCCGGGTCGAGCACGTGGACAACTACAAGAAGCGGAAAGCCGAGGTGGGGCCCGGGACCAACGCCTACGATAGCGCAGCTACAGCCATCGCTTCGCGCGCCAGACGCAGCCGTGCCCACCCACCGCCACACGGCATGCCGATGTGGTCCCACGCCGCAGGCCGAGGGCGAGGATCCCAACGCAGTGGGCAACGACGAGGACGAGCCTGGGCCCGGCGACGGCAGGCGTGGCCGTTCGGAGGAGCCGCCGGGTGCGTTGGCACAGGCACAGCATGCCCCTGCCACGACCCTGTGGTCGCAGCCCATCGGTACCCTCGTGACGCTCGTCCGCCTGCCCCGGCTGTAGGTGGTGCCGGGCCGCCGAAGCGCGGCCGCAGCCCGCCGCCGGCGGGGCCGGCGGCCCGCGTC
This sequence comes from Chlamydomonas sphaeroides, assembly GCA_001662425.1. Lineage (NCBI taxonomy): Eukaryota > Viridiplantae > Chlorophyta > Chlorophyceae > Chlamydomonadales > Chlamydomonadaceae > Chlamydomonas > Chlamydomonas sphaeroides. The sequence continues at coordinate 49,855 of BDDC01000052.1, forward strand.
CCGGGTGGGCTGGCTGCGGAGCCGTGGGCCGCGGCCGGTTCTATCTTTTCGCTGATGGCGGAGGCGCGCCAGATGGAGGAAGCAAAGAAGGTGGGTGGGCCTGGCACCGTGTGAGCATTTCCTGGTGAGGGCACACCAAGAGTATCTTGATTGAGGTTGTCGACAAGAGAGACACGTTTTTCAGCAAGGCCATCGGCAGGCCGGTACGGCACCATGAGGATGGCCGTGCACGGAAGGGCCAGCGCAGCCTTAGCGCAGCCTTAGCGCAGCCTTAGCGCAGCCTTAGCGCAGCCTTAGCGCAGCCTTAGCGCAGCCTTAACGCAGCCTTAGCGCAGCCTTAGCGCAGCCTTAGCGCAGCCTTAGCGCAGCCTTAGCGCAGCCTTAGCG
>BDDC01000052.1:50734-140240 GCA_001662425.1 Chlamydomonas sphaeroides
CGTGCTGGGGATGTCGTGTGTACCTGTTCGTCACCCGCTACGCCGTGCGGTGTTCCCGCAGGCGTCGCGCAAGGAGGGTGGGCGCGGGGGGGAGGAGGCCGGCGGCAGCGGCCGGGACCGGGACCGGGAGGGCAGCAAGGAGCGCAAGCACAAGGACCGCAAGCACAAGGACAAGGACCGCAGCCGCGAGCGGGACCTGGCGCCGGAGAGGGGCAGGGAACCCGGCCCGCCCGCCGGGCCCTCCTCCTACGGCCCGCCGCGGCCACCTGGACCGCCTGGGCCGCCCAGCAACCGGGACAGGGCCCGGGAGCCGTACCCGGACCGGGACGCGGACCGCGGGCGGGACCGCAGCGCCTCCGCTGGGCCCTCTGGCGGCGCCGGCTACGGGCCGCCGCGGCCGCCAGGAGCTGGCCCCGCCGTCGGCCCTCCTAGGCCGCCTGGCGGCGGCGGCGCCGGCGGCGGGGTGTCGGTGGGGCCGCCGCGGCCACCGCCGCGCGGCGGCGGCGAGGCGGACCCTCGTGACGGCGGTGGGCCGAGCGGCGAGCGAGGCGGACGCGACGGCAGGGACCGGAGAGACGACTTCCGGCGGGAGGAGCGGACCGGCGGCGGTCCCGACGAGCGGCGGCGGGACGGGCGATCGCCGGAGCGGAGGGATGGCGGACGGGACAGTGATCGGGATCGGGACCGCGACGCGGACCGGCACCGGGAGCGGAGGCAGGAGCGCAGCCGGAGCCGCAGCCGAGAACGGGAGCGGGAGCGGCCGCGGGGTTCAGACAGAGACCGCGGGGTGGACCGGAACCGGGAGCGGTGACGCTTGGAAGCTGCAGGCCGCAGGTGCATGCATGGTGTTCGCGCTCATGCGGGCAGGCACCAGGCGGATGCGTGCTACACCGAGTCGCTGTAACACGGCATCAATGGCTGCTCACTGCCCAGCGCCCCTGAACCGCGTGCAACCGCAACCCAGCCTCTTCCATCAGGCCGTACTGCTCTTGGCCTCCCATTGGGAGCTGCAATCTGGCGTCCTAACCGGGTTGCGGTCGGGGGCTCACGGTGCCGAGCCGCTGCCGCCCCGTCGAGCCCTCGCGGCGGGCTGCTCCTCCGTCGCTGTCGCGGCCACTGGGGAGCATTTCGGGCCGGGGTTGTAGAGCGTTAGCGCGTGCGTGCGCCGTGAGGAAGCCGTCAGGCAGCACTGTCAGTGGCGAGGCGCCACGCGGCTCACCCTCGCGCTTGCGCTTGGCGCTGCCGTCGTTGCGCCCCTCGGTCGCCGGCAGCGCACCGCCCGGCGCCTGAGCCCCAGCGGCCTCCGCCGACTGCAGGGGCCGCCGCAGCAAGCCACCGTCCGCGGCCTGCGCTGTGGACGTATCCGACGCGGGCCGGCCACGGGCCGTTGCGCGAGACAGCGGCGGCGTGGCCGGCGGCGCCAGCGGCGAGGCGGCGCCGCAGCAGCTGGCGTCGGCTGCTCCCTCGCCGGCACCCTGCGCCGCTGCCGGCGGCGCCACGGCCGCCTGCTGCGCCGCCGCCGGCGCGGGCAGCAGCGCCAGCGGCCCGCATCCCGCAGCCCTTCCCTGCCCTCCACCACCACCATCCCCGCGCTGCCCACCGCCGCTCCCGGGCTGCCGCCTCCCCCTCACCGCCGCAGCGCCCTTCCCCGCCAGCACCTCGCCATGCCCGCCCATGTCCCTGCCGCCGCCGGCCTCCTCGGCACCAAACACGGCACACGGCGTTGTGCCGTCGTATGCAGCCGCCCCGGGCCCCATCATATGCAGCATGAGCGCCCGCTGCTGCGCCGCGATGAGGGCCTGCTGGCGCGCCACCGCCTCCAGCTGGCACGCCAGCTCCGCCAGCACTCGCCGGTCCTGGTCGCACCGCCGCCGTGCCGCCGCCGCGCGGCGCAGCAGCGCCGCCGCCGCGAGGCAGGCCGCCAGCAGCCGCAGCGCCCAGCGGGCCTGCGCGGCGCCGTCGAGCAGGGAGCCCAGCGGGCCGAACGCCTGCGAACCGAGCCGTGGGGTGAGGGGTTTGTCGAACATACAGGACTTTGGCAGGTGGTACGGCGGCCCCTGGCGTCCTAGCGGCCAAGGGCCATCCCATTTTATTGTAGAACCAGCATGGAAGGGCCGTCCCCTGTCAGTGGCGGATGAAGGAGCATGGCAGTCATGGGGCCGCCCGCGCCCGACCCACCGCGGCCTCGTCCAGCAGCGGCGCCCAGGCGGCCATGCGCTGCCGCAGCAGCCGCTCGACAAGCGCCGTGGCGCCCACGCCCGCCAGCAGCGGCAGCCGCAGCGGCGCCAGGCCGCTGGGTGAGGTGAGCAGCCCCACGGTGGAGGCGGACACGCCGTAGAAGGCCACGTCCTGCGGCGGTAAATGTGTCACCATGCTGTGCCCTTGGTGCGCCCTCCCTGTGGCCGCGCCCGCCAAGCTGCCAGCCACACCCCGTGTCCCACAGGCTCTCGACTCCAATCCGCGCCCCCGCCACGCACCTTGAGCGTCCAGTGGTTGCCCAGCACCCGGCGCAGCAGGGAGCTGGTGTGCCGCTGCGCCACCTGCGCCGGCAGACGGCAGCAGCAGCGCGGCAGCAGGTCAGAGCTTGCTCATGGATGCGGCCAGCCCGCACACCCGCCATCAAGCCAGCTGCCTAGCCAGCCCAGGCTCCTCAGCCTTATTGATGGGCTGGATCACACGCTGCCGAAACCAAACCCACCAGACCCGGCCCCGGCCCACCAGCACGCTCTCCACGGCGCCCTGCAGCTGGCCGCTGTGCGCCAGCAGCTGCCGGGAGCTGTCCGCCAACGCCGCCTGCAGCGCCTCGTACGCCGCCTGCCGCTCCGCCAGCGCCTCGGACCGCGCCAGCACCGCCCGCCACTGCGCTTCCGCGGCGCTGGCGCGCTCCGCCGCGGCCGCCTCCAGCACGGACAACTGCGAGCCGAAGCGCTGCTGCCGCGCCGACAGCTCCTCCTGCAGGCGGCAGGGGCCCCAGGGTTGTGGTCCTGGGCGCACGCTGGCAGCTCCCGGCTGTTGACTGCCTGGGCTACCTTCCAAGGCCTTCGGCGCTGGGCGCCCCTCGGCACCGTCCATCCACTGATGACGCATGCAGCCGCTCATCGCTTATCGCATCAGAGCACATGTGCAGCCCACACACCTCCATGGCCAGCGTGCGGTTGACCTGGCCCTCCAGCGCCAGCGCGCGGCCCTGGATGGAGCCCAGCGCCGCCAGGCCCTGCGCCAGGCCCTCGGCGAGGCCGCTGCTCTGCTGCTGCAGCTGCGGGGCGACCGCCAGGGCGCCGGCGCGGCACGGCGCAAGTTCAAAAGGCGCGCGTGGGCCGCAGCCGCTTGGCAGGGGCCCCCGTCGGAGCCGAGGCCGGACCTCAAACACAACGAAAGCCAGCGCCGTAGCGCAAGTGCTGGGGGCCCACCCGGCCTCCTAGGACAACCGCACCAGCGCCGCCGCAGGCCTGGCCCGCTGCACCTGGCCCAGCGCCAGTAGCAGCCAACGGACCCCCTCAACATGGCTGGATAACGCGCCGTTACGCGCTCAGGTATGCCGCACAGCCGCACTCCTGTCTTCGGCCTTGTGGCCGGCCTGCCGTCACCTTTCATCCCAGACTACGCAGGAGATATCGATGAATTCACGTCTTCGCAGGTTACAGATATTCCTTCTTTGACTTCGTTCTAGCTAATCATAAACCTGGCCCAGGCGCCAGGACCGCCTCCAGCGGCACCAGCGCCGTGGACCCCACGCCGCACCTGGCCCAGCGCCTCCCCCAGCGCACGGCTGTCGTCCATGTGGGTCGCCAGGCTGTGGCCCAGGCCGCGCAGGAGGCCCTCCGCTGCGCCCGCGCCCGCGGCCAGCTTGGTGAGCAGCTGCGGGCCAGGCGGCGGCGGCGGGGGGGGGACGGAGGGATGGAGGGAAGGGACGGCGTGGGAGTTGGTAAGCAGCTCTGTGGGCAGCGGCAAGCGGCACGGGTGTGGCAGGGCAAGCGGGCAGGCGGTCGGCGACAGGCCTGCCCCGCCGCACCTGCGCCGTGTGGCGCTCAAAGTTCTTGTTGGCGACGTACAGGCACAAGCTGCGGGGTGGGCGAGGGCGTGGATGGGCGGATGGGCGGGTGAGCGGGTGAGCGGGTTGGAGGCGGGAAAGATGCGTCACGGCTCCTCAAGCTCCCCGCGTTCCCCACGCTGCCCACGTCCTCAACCCGCCCTGCCCCCCTCGGCCCACCTGTGGATGTTGGCGAAGAACTGCGGGCGGCGGCATGGAGACGTGGGAACAAGACATGTCAACAAGGGGCCTGCGCCTTGCACAAGATTCCCGGGGTGGCAGCTAGGGAGCCTTTTACCCAATGCGGCTGTTGCGACGTGTACAGCCATTCCCTTCCCCCTCCACCCTCCCCCCTTTCCCCCCACCTGGTTGTAGCTGGTGAAGGCCCTGTCGTCTAGGCCCTGCGAGCACTCGCGGTGGCTCATGCGGGGGCTGCAGCGGTAGCCCGCGTGGCCGTTGCCCGTGAGGAAGCACAGGTTCATGGCGTGAGCCAGCTGGGGTGGGCGGAGGGGCGCGGGGCGGGCAGTGTGGGATGCGGCCGGCAAAGGGGTGGGTGCAGTGGGAGGAGCGGGCCGGGGGCCCGGGGCATGCGTGGGCTTGTCCTGCAGCGGCGCCGCGATGGCGCCACGGCAGATACCGCACGGGCCTGGCCGCACCTTGTACTTTTGCTCCGTGGTCAGGGTCTTGCATTCGCGGTTGACCTGCGGCGCATAACACGAGCGGTCCAGTGCGCTGAGCCGGGCGCCGATGCGTAATCGGCAGGCAAGCCTGCGGGGGCTTGATGTGGGAATCCAGGCCGGGGCTGACGCACGAGATCGCATGAGGCTGGGCCAGCGGAAGGCCTGCAGCCGCGCCAGGGGCTGGGCCCAGCCGCGCAGCTTCCCACACCTGGAGGAGTGCCTGGGAGTAGCAGTCCTGGCTGAACAGCGTCTGCAGGAAGCTCTCAGACTCGGCCAGCTTGCTGAGCTTGTCGTGTGCGTCTGCGGGGCATGGCGCAGGGTGCCGGGAAGGAGGCCGCGCTGGAGTTGGTGGGCGCGGGTGGAACGCCACGGCGCTGCCTCGGTTATGTACCCGTTCGTGCAGCCGTCACGAGGTGCAGCTAGCAACCAAGTAGGACAAGAGGTCATGGCCCTGCCGAGCTGGCACCGGCCTGCACCGGCGCCGGCGACATGACCGGGATGTCGCCCAGGTTGGCCGTGCTTTGCTGTGTTCCGCCGATGGCCACCCCTGTCACTGCTTTGCTACCTTCCGATGCCACCTGAAGCTGCTGGCCACGGTGGCAAGCCAAGGGCCGTAGGAGACGAGGGGACGCCATGCCCCATCGACGGCCGCGCGACTGCCGAGAACACACGGCTCACCCTTGACCTGCAGCGCTACGTCCGACGGCATCTCATGGAACACCACAAGCTCCTCGGCGCCCGTCGTCGATGCTAAGACGAGCGCGAAGGCGAGCGCGACCCATGGGAGAGTTCCGGCGAGAGTGGCATTTTCTCGTGCCGACATTACGGGCTACTGATGTATAGTGTGTAGGTGTATAATTGCTTTACAACAGCCTCTCCGGTGGCGTCGCCAAAATTTGGGTCGTGCATGGGGTTTGCGGGGGTTTGTCAGCACGCGCGTTAAGGAACACATTTGACGTAGCTAGCATTACGCCCTGCCAAGCGGCATAACTTTCGAGCACGCGGTGCCGCATATAGTCAGACCTCGCACGGATGAGCGCGACTATGCGCGCGCTAGGCGCCCGCCCCTGCGGGCTAGGCAGGAGCTCGCTTGCACCACTGCGTCAACGGCCGTTCACTGGCGCGCGGAGGCCCCTTCCCCGCGCTCGGTAGGAGCTTGCAGACGCGCACAGTTGGGTTGACGAGGATCGGCGTCGCGATGGCGCTGACGATACTACATATGCAGGGCCACGAGCGAGGAGGTGGACCTGGAGGTGCAGGTCGAGCAGTTCATGAAGCGGCAGGCGGAGATTGAGAGTGGAGGTGCGCCAGCTGCTGTGCTGTGTCGGCAGCGGGCACATCGGGTATAATGGCAAATAACCCGGGTGTCCCGGCCTGTGACGCAGCGGCGTTCGTGCGTGCCAAGGGTGTCGACAAGGTCATCGGCGGGGACATGGTCAGCGACGAGGTGCGTGCTTCCCTTGGGCTTCAATGGACAGCCAGGTGGCGGCGGCAGCTTGTACCTAACGCATATACGTAGGGCTTGGCCTCGGCGGTGCAGCGCACAACCGGCGCACAGCGCCTGAGCTGCACCGTCTGTCCGGCAGCGCACCCCGACCCCTGTCCCTGCAAACCCCATGCCGCCTCCCAGATGGCACAAAAGTACTGCTCCGACATCTTCGACGTCCTGAAGACGCTGAAGCGCACCCGCGACATGTCGTTCAATGAGATCAAGCTCATTGTGTCGATTGAGGATCCCCGCGCCCGCGAGATGCGCGCGGCAGACATCGAGGTGGGGAGATAGTGATGCGGGCCCTGGGGTCCGGGCTTGGCCTGGATAAGGTCGTGCCTCAGCGGGGGCACTGTCAGGGTATCCACCAATCGAGCGCACCAGCCGCCGCCCGTGGCCCTGGGCAACGGAAAGCACGCTGCGGCGGCATAGCGGCGGCTTGCAGCGGCTAAACGGCTAGCAGCTGGCGGCGGCGGCGGCCTGCAGCCTGGCGGGCGGCACGCGGCAGTGACGCATGGACACACCACGGGCGCGCAGCAGCCCTCGGGCTCAACACCATGTCAGCGGGCCTGGCGCCGCGCCGTCGCCGGCGTAAGCCTGACGCGTACGGCGTACGGAGCTGGCGCCGCAGCCCGGCCCTGCCAGCCGGGGCCGACGCGTCACCTACAGTCGCAGCCGTCACACCGGCTGTCACATCAGCCGCCACCCTGGAGCCCGGCGCAGCGGCCCGCGCCGCGCGGTAGATGGCAGCGCGCCTGCCGCCCAAGGCAGCTGGCAGGCACAGGCCGCAGCAAGTGCAGCGCTCCATGTCCCATGCCCCATGGCATCTGGGCATCGGGCGCTGCCCCAGCGTGCCCCGCGCTGCGTGCGCCCCTGGACCATGGCCACTAGCTGCTGTCCGCCCCCGGTAATATCACCGGCATCAGCCGCCCGTATGCGGCCCCAACAACATCGTGTGCAGCTGTACTCGTGAACACAAAATGCGCACGGGCCGCCAATCCGCACAGGACGAGCGCGGCGTGTCGCGCGACGAGATGGCGGCGGCGCTGGTGGACATTGGCGAGGGGCGCATCCCCAACGACCGGATAGCGCTCAAGTGCCTGCACGACGAGATGATGGGCTGGCCCTTCCTGGAGGTACGGGCCTGGCAGCTGCTGGGTGTGTAGTGAGAATAGAGCAGCTGCCCGGGGTTTGATGCCGGATGCCTGATGTCTGGTGTCCCGGCACCTTACCTCGCCGCGCAGGTTGGCGGTGACGTGGCCGCGAAGCAGGCGGTCGCTGCTGCCAACGCGACTCAGGCTGCTGCGTCGCCTAAAGCGGCGGCCAAGCCCAGCGCCTCCGACTATGCGGCGCTCATGGGAGGTGGGTGGGACGCAAGTGTTTGTAGCATCAACCTGTAAACTGGTCAACTTTGAATGATGCCGTCTGTTTACGTCATGGGTCTATGGGTCTGTCCTAGATGTCAATGTGGGGCCTGGTAGGAGAGCCGAGCGGCTTACGATTACAGGGCAGGCGCCAAGCGTGTGGAGTACGCCGTAGCGCTGTTAGGACGCCGCACCAGCTGACCCAAATCACGGGAGCTGCCATTGGTCCTTAAGACAATGTGATGCCATCAGAAGATCAATGGACTTGTTTTATATTGTATGTACATGTATCCCCCGCGGCCATGCGTTCCCCCAACCGCACGCCCTCTGCACGCACCGCTCCCTCCACATTTAACCTCACGCGCCGCGCCGCGCCGCCTCCGCTGCCCTTGCCGTGCCGTACGGCATTCTGCTGTACAGGCAACACGGTGGTCAAGCCGTACGTCATGGGCGACAACCTGCGTGAGGGCGAGAAGCCGCAGAACCTGACGGACATGCTGCCGGGCTGGGTCGGGTACGGCGTGCTGTACGGCGTGAGCGCCATCCCCGTGATGCTGGTGATCGGCACCATCCTCATCCTCTTCTACAACTCGCTCAAGTAGAGCGAGTCAGAAAGAGTGGGAGGGGTGAGAGGAGGTGGTGGTTTTGGGGACGCGTGGACTAGGGTGCGGTGATGCTCGGGGAGACGGAAGATGCGCCGGGGGTGGTGGGCGCGGTTGGGATTTTGGAGGTGGGTGAGGGTGGTAGGGCGTGGTGCGCGTGCCGGGCCCAGAGGGCGGGAGCGGGGAGAGGCGCGTGCATGGCATTGCTGGGGTGGCTGCAGCTCGTCATGGCGCAGGGGTCGTCGTGCCGTGGGGGCCAGTTTTGTGAGTGTGTGCGTTTTGTTGAGTCGAGCGCGTGGAGGCGCGGAGGCCCTGTGAGCGGTGATGCAGGGGCGCGGGGCTGCGGCGCGTAAGTGGTGGGACCTTCAAGGTCGCGTGCCGTGTACGGAGCGCGTATATCTGGCTGTAGGCACATGCGCTGGCGCTGATGCGCGCCCCGGACCCGACCTTGGCGCCCGCCCGTGACGCCCACGGCTCGCCTCGTCAGTCCTGCCGTGCGCTCCAGTCCAGCCGCCGACGACTTGAAACCCCACAATCGCAGATCCGCACAGCAGCCGCGGAATGCTGTGCTGCAGCACCACTGCGTGCGGCGAGGCCGCACGCTGCATCCCCGCGCCGCCCTGCGCGCCCTGCGCCCGCACCGCGCGCCGCGCTCCGGCACGGCCCTGCGCCTCCTGGCGCTGCAGCGGCGGCGCCACTCGCTCGCTGCTGGTGTACCTGCCGCTGCCCGAGGGCGAGCTGCGCGGCGTGGAGCGCTCCTTGGCGGCGCTGCGGGGCGCGGGCTTCCCCCGGCTGCAGCACATCAGGGGGCGGCCCACACGGTGAGCTGGGCGAGCGGCCACCGGCCAGGCCAGGGGGACCGGGTCGAGAGCAAGGTGGATAGGACGTGGAGCAGGATAGGACGAGTCGAGAGCAAGGTGGATAGGACGTGAAGCAGGGCCTCAAGGTGCCGCTGCGGAGGCCTGCCACCCTCATCTTGCCCATAGCGCGCCCATGCCTCTGCTGGCCCTTCCCCCCTCTGCAGGAGGGGCACCTTGATGCCGTGGCGCGGCGAGCTGCACCTGACGCTCAACCGGCCGCTGCGCATCAGCGACGCCCAGGGCGAGCGGCTGCTGGCCCAGCTGCGGCAGCTGCTGGCGGCCAGGCTGCGGCCGCAGCCGCTGGCGCTGGCGCTGGGGCCCGAGGTCCGCGCCTTTACCAGGTTGGCAGATCCACGTTGCCGCCGCCGCTGCCGCCGTCACTGTACAAACTCATCCACCCCACCCAACGGTGTGAAATCCCGCTACTCCTCCCCCTCACAGCTACGACCGCTCTGATACCTTTCTGGCGGTACTCGTCACGGGCGGCGCCGAGCGGCTGAAGGGCGAACTGCTGCCGGCGGTGGACGAGGCCGTGACGCGGCTGCCGGGAGGCATGCCGTACAACCAGGACCCGCAGTTCCATGTGTCGTACGGTTGGACGCGAGGTGACCATACGGAGGAGCTCAACAAGGTTGTGCTGCCGGCGCTAATGGCGCAGGGCGCGGTGCGAGTGGAGGGGCGGCTGAAGGTTTCGCGCGTAGTGGCACGGGTCGGCAGGGCGGAACACGACGTGTGGCGAGCGCCCTAGCATCGCCGTCATTGTAGCGGCTGCGCAGCTTGCGTGTGGACCGAGCATGGACGCGACAGTGTCACCAGGACCAGGGGCGCGGCCGGGGACCGCGCGGGGAGCGAGGGCAGGAGGGGGCTTGAGCGAGGGGTCTTGAGGACAAGCATGGGCACTTGCAGCCTTGTCCAATTGATGGACACTGCATGTCATTGTGCAAACGTGTTGGCGCAAAAAAGTTGCATTCCCTGTCCACCTAGCAAGGCGCGCACTGCTTGCCACGCACAGAAGCCGCACAAATGAGCCGTTAGCTAAGGAGCGCGTTGGCCTACGACCTGCGCCTTGCTCACCATGAGCGCCGCAAAAGGCACACCAGGCACACCTGCCAAGCGCGTGCTGAACATTAACGTGGGCGTACTAGGCCATGTGGACTCGGGCAAGACCAGCTTGGTGGCTTCGCTGTCGACGCAGCTGTCAACGGCAGCGCTTGACAAGCATCCTCAGAGCAAGGAGCGCGGCATTACCCTAGACCTGGGGTTCTCCGCCTTTACAATGCCGCTCCCGGCGCACCTGAGCCACCTTCCATACGACGAACTGCAGTTCACGCTAGTGGACTGCCCCGGTCACGCCTCGCTGATCCGCACCATCATCGGTGGCGTGCAAATTATCGACATGATGATTCTGGTCATCGACATCACCAAGGGCCTCCAAACCCAGACGGCCGAGTGCCTGGTGGTGGGCGAGGTTGCCACCAGCCGCTTGGTGGTGGCGCTCAACAAGGTCGACCAGCTGCAGCCCGAGGCGGAGCGCCCCAAGGCCGTGCGCCGGGCCGTAAAGCGCCTGGCGCAGACCTTCGCCATGACCAAGTTTGCCGGCGTCAACATGGTGCCCGTGGCCGCCAAGCCCGGCGGTCAGGGCGCCGACGCCTCGCCGCTGGGGCTGGACGACCTGCGCTCCGCGCTGGTGGCGCTGGTGCCGGACGCGCCCCGCGGGCCGCCCGCCGGGCCCTTCCTCTTCGCAGTGGACCACTGCTTCGCCATCCGCGGCCAGGGCAGCGTGCTCACCGGCACCGTGCTGCAGGGCGCGGTGTCGGTCAATGACGTGATCGAGCTGCCGGCGCTCAAGCTGACGCGGCCGGTGCGCAGCATGCAGATGTTCCGCTGCCCCGTCACCAAGGCCACCGCGGGCGACCGCGTGGGCATCTGCGTCACGCAGCTGGAGGCGGGGCTGCTGGAGCGAGGCCTGGCCTGCACGCCCGGCTCCGTGCCCACCTTCCGCGGCGCGGTGGCGGCGGTGGAGAAGATCCGCTTCTACGCCGGCCGCGTGCCCAGCCGCTCCAAGTTCCACGTGTCGGTAGGGCACAGCACGGTCATGGCGGAGCTGACGTTCTTCGGCACACCCGAGGGCGAGGGCCTGCCTCGGGACGCCGCGCTCGCGGCCATGATCGCCAACCTGTCGGCCATGTCGCTCACGGGCACGCCAATGGCGTTCGATGCGAGCCGCGACTACGCGTACCAGGAGGAGCTGCACGGGCTGGAGGGGCGGCCGCTGGGCTCGGCCGCGGGCAAGGCCGCCGCCGCGGCGGCGGCGGAGGCGGCCGCGGCGGCGGCCGGCGGCGGCGAGGAGGACGGCGAGGGCCGGCATTACGGGCCGCAGTGGGTGCTGCTGCGCTTCGAACAGCCTATCACGGCGCCCAAGGACGCGCTCGTGATTGGCGCCAAGTTCGATGCGGACATCCACGGCGAGGCCTGCAGGTGGGCCAGGAGCCTGCGGGCGCCCGCCGCGAGGGCGCTCCCTGCTCATGCAACCTTGATCCTGCAGCCCCGCCAGTCGCCACGTGCTCTAGGCACCGCCGGATTGTCAGCATGTGCCTCGTGCACCCACGCCCCGCCCCCGTACCGCTGTGCATACCGGTACATTACACGCGCCGCCGTCGTCGCCTTGGCAGGCTGGCCTTCTACGGCCGCCTGGTGCACCTTGTGGACCCCTCGCGGCCGCCCGAGCTGGCGGCGCTGCGGCTGTTCAAGACCAAGACCCGCACCGGCGCCATCGAGCGGCTGCAGCCCGACGGCTGCACCGCCATCGTGCGCTCGCTCATAAAAAAGGAGAGCGACGTGGCGGTGTTTGTGGGACTGCGCGTGACCACGGGCCGCGGCGAGGAGGGCGTGATCGAGGGCTCCTTTGGAAAGTCCGGCAAGCTCAAGGTGGGTGGGGCCGGCCGCGCGGTTGGGTGCAGCGAGGTGCGCTGGCGGCTGCTGGGCGGCACCCAGGGGCCCCCGCGCCGTGCCGCAGCGCAGTGGTATGTGAGTTCCGCAGCCCCGGGGCGGCGCGAAGGAGGCCTGGCACCAGCGCACGTCTGTTTCGCCTGGGCGCTCCGCCGTTCCCGTCCGCGCTACTCCGCTTGGCCGGTGGGCGGACGGCCGCGCCGACACCGACACCGACGCCGCCTCGCTGGTCGCCGCAGGTGCATTTTTCCGCCGGGCTGGCGGCCGAGGGGCGTAGCGCTCAGGACAACGTGGTCACCCTCACCTGTAAGCGCTACATCTTCGACCCGGACGCCAAGAAGGTGCTGCGGCAATGAGCCGGGCGGCGCCGGCAGTGGAGCGCGGCGCGGAGGTACGCCACGACCATCAGCCTGCCGGGAGCCTGGGGATGTGGGCTTGGGCTGCAAAGCTTGGGGGTTGCAGCACTGCAGCGTCCCATGTTCACCTTGGCCCTCGCCTTGCGGCCAGCTGCTACGCACAGCACGCGTAGCTGGGGCCACCGGTCGGCTGCAGAGCCGTGCCGACCTAGCGCTGCGCCTGCCTTCCCCCGCAGGGACGGGCGTGGCGCGATGATGCTGCGGCCAAGTGCGCCGGTGAAGCAGCTGCTGGCGCGTTCGCGGCCGCTGCCGGCTGCTGCGACGGGCGAGGATGCGGCAGCAGCAGCTGGGTACTGGCGCTGGTCCCGACGTCCGCGCCTTCCGCAGGTGCGTTTGGGGCGGGGGGGTACCGGGGTTGGCGTCTGCAGCGCTTCTGTGTGCAAACCCCGCTTCCCTCCCTTGCTTGCAGCGCGAACGCTCAGACACCTTCGTGATCGTAGCAAGCTGTGGTTGACGCGGGAAGCGGGTGCTGGGATAGAACTCTGTCGATGCTGCCGGCGCTGAAATGCGCCTACCTTACCAACGTAATGCGAGTACGCGCGGGACATTGTTGGCTGTTTAACTTTCGAGCGCCGGCGCGCGGGGCGGGTGTGCCTGCTGGACGGCCTGATGGCGAGCGCTGCCCAGCGGTGCTTGCGTGGAGCGGCAAGCTGCCGTTGCCCCGCTGCTGACATACGGTTCACCGTTTTGGACTTGCAATTCTTCCCGTCCGTATGTTCCAATCTCTGTGCCCCCCTCAACCCCAGCGCTGCCAGCTTCGCGAACTTGCAGCACGACCTCTCAGCGTCCTCGCCGCCAGCCCTATCCGCCCAGCGCCTCCCTTCGTAGCGCGGCCCAGCGCGCTGCGCCCACGCTGCACGACAAGCGTCCGGCCCAGCGGTGCGCGCCCAAACTGCCGATCCAACCCACACCATCGACCACACCAACACACACGCTTTCGCTTACATCTGGCAACATGGGGCGAGCCCCAGCGCAGCGGGACGTGATGACGACAACTGCTGTGTGCCAGCAGCGACGGGCTCGCCGAATAGCCGGCGCAGCCCGCGGTGGGGGGATGCGTTCGGGCGCGCGGAAAGGACCGCGGCAGGCGCTACAACAACTAGGCCCCACGTCAAAGCAACAGCCACCAACGTCAGGTAGTCCGCGGTACGGCCCGAGCGTCCCTAGATCTGAGTAGACACAGTACTATGCACAGTCTCATCAGGCATGCACGCGGAACGGCACACCGCTGGTGGAAACATGACCGACCCCACCCAGCAATGTCCCATGGCCAGCCCCGCAGGTGACCACCGCGCTCGCAGCGACCCAAGCCGCCCCCTCTCGGTGAGCCCCGTACGTACCCCATGCATCCAACCCGCGCGGACAAACCGGCCGCTTTGCGCGGCAACGCCCGCCCACCGGCTCATCACCGCGCCAGCAGCAGCCTACTGCGGCGGCTTGGCGGCCTGCAGCGCCGCCAGCAGCTCCCGGCCGCTGTCCAGCGACTGCGCCTTGGCCGAGTCCTGCCCCACGGCACCCTTGAGCTGCCGCAGCAGCGCGGCGCCGGGGTTGGGCGGCGGCGGAGCCGCGGCCGCGGCCGCGGCCGAGTCCGACCCGGGCGCCGCCTGCAGCTGCCGCAGCAGGGCCTGGCCGGCGCTGGGCGTGTCGAGCGACAAGCGGCTGACCGCAGCCGCCGCGGCCGCGCCGGCCGGCGAGCCGTCCGAGCCCGCCGCCGGCGCCGGCGCAGGGCTCTGCAGCTGCCGGAGCAGCGCCAGGCCGGCCGGGTTGCTGTCCACCGATGGCCGGCCCTCCGCCTGGCTGCCGGGCGCTGGCGGCGCCGCCGCCGTCGCGCCTGGCGGCAGCGACGGCGCCGGCTTGCCGCGGCCCCGGAAGCCGCCAGCCGCGTCGGGCAGGCGCGCGTTCTTAGCGCGCGCCTCGGGCGTCGCGGAGCGCTCGTCGTCACTGCCGCCGCGCGGGCCGCCGGCACGGCTAGGGCTGGCCGTGGCGGCGCCGCGCGCCGCCGACGGCGCGGCGGCAGCGCCGGTCGCGCCCGCCATGATGCGCGCCATCATGGCCGCCACCGCCTCATCGCCCTCGTCCATGCTTTGCATCAGGTCCACCTCAATGGGGTGCGACTTGGGCACCGGACCCGCCGGCGGCGGCGCAGGCGCCTGCGGGGCAGCAGCGGCCGCCGGCGCCGCTGCCGGCGGCGCGGCCGACGCCGGGGCCGGCGTAGGGGCCGCGGGCGCTGGCGCAGGCGGGCTCGCGGGCTTAGCCTGCGGCGCGGGGCGCGGCTGTGCCGCCGCGCCGTTGGTGTTGGCCGCCTGCGGAGCTGGCGGCTGGGCTGCGGCTGGCGCCGGCACCGGTGCGGGGCGGTGCTGCTGCTGCTGCTGTGGCGGCGGGCCACGCTGCTGCTGCTGCTGTGGCCGCTGCTGCTGCATCGGCGGCGCTGCCCACTGCGCGCCCGGTGGCGGCGGCGGCGGCTGCACGAACGCGCCCGGCGGCGCGCCGGGGTGCATGAGCATCATGCCGGGCGGCGGGCCCATCATGCCGCCGGGGCCCATGGGAGCCATGGGACCCATGCCCATGGGGGCCACAGGGTAGGGCTGGTAGTACATCTGCCCAGGGCGCGGCCCCTGCATGGGCCCAGGCCCTGCCATGGGCATCATAGGGCCGCCGTGGTAGGGCGGGTACGACATGTTGGGGTGCATCTGCATCTGCGGCGGCGGCGGGCCCCCCATGTAGAGCCCGGGGCCGGCAGGGGGCGGCGGCGGCTGCTGCTGCTGCTGCAGTGGCGCCGCCGGGCCTGGCGAGCCCGGGCCGGTGGCGAGGCGCGCTGTGGGCACGAGACGTTGCAGCGCCGCCAGGGAGCCGTTGGCGGCGGCGGCAGCGGCCGCTGCTGCCGCGGCGGCGGCGGCGGCGTCCGGGGGAGGCTGCTGCGCCTGGGTCTGGGGCTGCGGGGCAGACATGTTGCGGCCCGAGTTGAGCTTCTGCAGCAGCGCCTGGCCCGCGGCGGCGCCACTCAGCGGCCCCGCCGACGGCGGCGGCGGCTGGCCCGTCGCCGCTCGCATGGCGGCGCCGAGCAACTTCGACGACGGCACCGGTGGCGACGACGGCGACGTCACGGACACCGCCGCCGGCACGCACGGCGCGCCGCTGCCGGCCGCCGCCGAGCCTGTGGCCTGCGGCTGCAGCGCGCGCAGCGCCGCCGCCGCGGCGGCGGCCTGCGCCGCGTTGCTGGGCGCCGGCGCGCCGCCGACCTTGCCGCCAGGCGGATCCTGCGGCGCCGCGTTGCGGGCCTGCTTGGTCGCCTGCTGGCGCGGCACCTGGTGCTTGGCCAGGACGATGTCGGCGGGGCTGTTGACGCACAGCAGCAGGTCCTTGGGCACGAAGGCGCCGTAGCGGCCGTTGACGCGGCCCGACAGGTTGCTGCCGCCGGAGAACTCCTCGTCAAACACAACCTCGCAGGCCTCCTCGAACACGCCTGAGGGGCGGCGCAGAACAGGAATCGAGGCCGCGGCAGGACGCAGAGCGAGCACGGGGTGGCTGGGCGTGCCAAGCGGTGCGCCGGTGGCACAACTTGGGGGTCAAGTTCTGGCGGGTGGCGGGCGGCCGCCGCTGCGCGACGTACCGATGATGGTGCCGCGCAGGCCGTACGGCGGCGTGCCCTTGCCGCTGACGCACACAACTCGGTCGCCCAGGTCAAACACGCCGCCCTGCACCGACAGCTTAACCTGAGGGGACGGGGGGCGAGGTGTGTTCACATACAGTAAGCAATGTGTGTGAATGGGAGGGCGATCGCAGCGACGATTAAGTAGAGGCCGGCGCCAGGTGACAGAGGTGAGGCTTGGAGGACACAGGCTTAAGACAGGGGGCGCCCCATGGGCACCGGCGACAGGGCAGGCGGCGCAACGCGCAAGCTGTGCAAGCGCAGCTGGAGAACAGGGAGCCTCCAAGCCCCACCTGGTCTGCGCCAGGCGTGTAGGGCGGCAGGATGAGCGCCGGCGGCACGTTCTCGTACTCGGCGGGCGGAGGCGGCCGCGCCGGTACCGGCGCCACGCTCGCCTGCGGGTCGACACACCAGGCAGCGCCGAGGGCACACAGCGGGTGAGGAACAGCGCCGGCGGCCAAGCCGTGCAATACAACGGGGTATACGGTGGTACGGCAGCCGTGTTATGTTTCGTACCTGCAGCACCTTGACGGCCTCGTCGCTGAGGCTCTTGGAGCCCAGCTTGACGAGCGGGCGCTTGGCCAGCGGCGTGCTCTTGAGCCAGTCCGCCACCTCGCGCACGCGATCCTTGCGCTGCGCGGGCGTCATGCCCGGCAGCATGGCATCAATGCGCAGGTCGCCTGGGGGCGGGCAGGGCAGGGCAGGGCAGGGCAGGGCAGGGCAGGGCAGGGCAGGGCAGGGCAATCAGGGAGGGTTGGGCGGGGAGGGGCCGTGAACGGAGGGCGGGTGACGCATCGCAACCGTGCACAGGGTGGGGCCGCTGCCCGCCCGCTTGGCAGTGCTAGTGCGCCCAGTCCACAGCGCCGCCTTACCCGCTCCCTCGGCGTCGGCCTTCTGCAGCTGCGTCCACACCCAGGGGTACTTGGTGCGGTAGTCGCTGAGGATGGTGATGACGGCGGCGCTGTAGGTCCAGCCGTTGCCGTCCTCGGTGGGCTGGCTGAAGCCGGGCACGCAGACGTCGCGCGACGAGGTCTTGATGGCCAGGCCCAGGTCGTAGCGGTCGTCGCCTGGCGTGTGAGCGTTGCGCCAAAAAGGCAAGGTCAGGTCAGCAAGGCCTCGTACCGGCATGTACCGGCGAACGACGCGAATTGCTGCAAGGATCACACAGCGGGCTGCCTGCTTGATAAGACACCTGCCCCCGCGCCCCGCGGCCCGTCCCCGCTCCTCACCGTCCCTGCACCACATGTTGCCGGTGATGCGGCCCAGCACCCGCGGCGTCACCTTGAGCCGCCCCGCCACGTCGCCGCTGTTGTAGTAGCGCACCTGCGGAGGGGTCCGAGAGGCCGGGGCCGTGTGGGGAGGCGTTGGCACACGCCATGCGGGTGGACGGGCAACGCGGCTGCGGCGCAAAGCCGGTGGCCGCTGCCGTGCCCAGGGACGCTGGGTGGTCTGCGCTGGCGCGCCAGCGCGCCCTATGCACCTTCCCCCGCGCCGTCACCGCACCTGGAAGCGCTCCACCACGCGCTTGGCAGTGCGCAGCGCCTGGATGCCCACCTGAGGGAGGCGGGCGCAGGGGCGGCGGGTTACGCACTGGGGTACTGGGGCCATGGACAGGGGCTACGCAGCGGTAGCTGTCAGGCGAGTGGCACCTGCCATCGTTGCTCACTGCGCTCTGCACCCCAGTGCCCTCATGCGCTCGGGTTCCCCACGCCCCTCCGCACCTGGTCCGTCACGGCCTGCACCAGCAGCCGGTAGTGGCCGCTGGCCGAGGCGCCGCCCGCCTTGCCGCCCTGGCCGGCGGCTGCGGCGGCCGGCTGCCCGGGCTTGCCCATGAGGCTCTTGCCCGGGTCGGGCAGCACCGTGGCGATGCAGCCGTAGTGGTGCTTGCCCAGGAACACGACCTGGGGGGGAGGGGGTGATGGTAGAGGCGGAGGCAGAATGCAAGATGAGGTAGGCGCGGCGGTTAGAGACGCAGTCAGCGCGCCGCGCTGAGCGACAGCGGCAATTCTGCCAGCCCGACACCGCGCCCTGACCGCACCTGCATGCCCTCGAACAGCTCCGCGAACGCGGGCACGTCGTCCGCACCAGCGCTGGCGCCTGCCGCCGCCGCCTGCTGCGGCCGCTGCCGGATGACCGCCTGCAGCGGCACCGACACCCCAACCCTCGTCGGCAACACTTCTGGCACAGGCATCATGCCGACCGGCATCATGCGCAAGCACGGTCCTGCTCCTCTGCCCCTGCCAGCTGCCCCGCCTCCGCGGCCGCCTCACCTGCAGCGGGACCTGCACCTCGTCCTTGGCGTACGTCTTCTCGATGGTGCCGTCCGCGTGCCGCACGTAGCCCAGGCACACGCGCACGCCCACCTGCGTGACAGCGCACAGGGGCGGGCCAGCTGTGAAGGTAGCGGCGCAACGGCGTAGCGCAACCCAAAGCTGCAGCCGCGGGCCGCAGCCGTGCCCCGGCCGCCCACACCAGAATGCCCCGACCTTCAGCTCCTCACCTCCCTGTGCGCTCGCCACACCCCTCACCGCCCTCCCCTTCCGTGCCTCCCTCCAACCCTCCCGGGCTCACCACGAGGTCAACCTTGCCCACGTCGATGCCGAAGCGCGTCAGGAAGTTGCTAAACAGCTGCCCGGCGTCCGTCTCCCAGCGCTGCGCCTCGTGCTGCTGCCATTTCTGGACCTGCGGTCAGGGCGCCGCGGCCCAAGAGCAGACGGGGCGAGGCGGTCATGGGTGCCCTGAACGCCTGGGTGGTGGCCGACCTCATGCTGCCTGGCACTTCGCGCTTTTGCCAGCACGCGGCCACCGGCGTCGTGATGCACCCGCTGTTGCAGCACCCGCCGCAGCTGCCGGTGCGGTTTTCCTAGCACCCACAAGGTGTGCAAGGCGCTGCCATGACTGCAGGCCAACAGCTGCCACGCGCCCGGTGCATTCGGGTGCGGTCCGCGATGCGCACCTTGAGCTCGCCCTTGCTGTCGTAGAAGGCCTGCGCGGTGCGGTCCGACACACGCACCACGCGCGCCTCCTGCGGGGCCGCCGGGCCACCGTGCAGCGGGCAGGGCCACGTCAGCACAAGGCGCGCCGTCCGGATACCCTGAGCTCCCACGACCGCCCCGCGCGTCTGCCACCTCGGCCACGCACCCTGCCGCACGCCGACGCTCCCCATCCTTGCACGTTGTGTTGACTGGCTGGGACGCTGGCAGTGTGGGGCCCGACCCCACGGCTCGGGGTTGGCAGACTAGCCCCTCAGTCCCTTGGTACACCCCGACCCACCACCCATCCTCCCCCCCACCTGCAGGTAGGGCCAGTTGATGTAGGCCCTGCTGCCCAGCAGCCCGCTGCGCGCCACCTGCTCCGCGCCCAGCACCGCGCCGCCCAGCGCCTCACGCAGGTCCTTGAGCCCCAGCACCAGGCTGTCCTTGCGGCTGGGGGTGCCCAGCACGTTGACGCCCGCGTTGCGCATCGTGGGCCGCACCTGGGTGGGGTTGGGGGGAGGGGGGCAGCGGAGAAGAGAGAGGACAAGGGAGTGTGATGTGAAGAAAAGAAAGCACTGACGCAGATGAGGTTCCCGTTGCATGCCAACCCGACCCCGTGTCCGACATGTTCGTGGGCCCCTCCCCTCGCACTCGACTCGCACACCGTAGCTCACGTCCTGGTACGCGGGCTGGGCCGGGAACCGGGTTCCTTCAGGGTGGCGCTGGGCTTCGCTTCCGCACTGGCGCATTGAACCGCATTCCCTCTGCGCACGGCCGACGCGCCATTCCACCCGGGGCAGGCTGGGCCGCGCTTCCGCACTGGCGCATCTAACCGCATTCCCTCTGCGCACGGCCGACGCGCCACTCAACCCGGGGCGTGCTGTGCCGCGTGTGGGGTTCTGTTCTACCTAACACTGGAACACCCATCGCACTCAGCTCGCCCAACCCGACCCAAGTGGCCCGGGGGGAGAAAGCGGAGGGATCCGACAAGGATAGCCGCACCACGGTCACCGGGATAACGGTCACGGCATCGGGACGGTCACGGTCACGGCATCGGGACGGGGCCAGGCCGCCGCCCAAGGACCACGCGGCGGGGCCGCGCACCTGCAGCGACTTGAGCGTGGGGATGCCGGGCGGGTTGCCCAGCCCCGTGCGCGTGCCGGGCACCAGCGCCGGCACAAAGCCCTTGCCTCCGGCCGGCAGCGGCGGCGGCGGCGGGCGCTCCAGGCAGCGGCTGTGGCAGATGCGCAGGTCCTTGAAGTGCTTGGGCATGGTGGACACGCAGTAGGACGGCTCCGCACTGTTGCGGCAGAACTGAAAGATCTGCGGGCGGGTGAGCATCAAAAGGACCGTCGGCCAGACGTGCGCGAGGATACCATGCGCCCTGCAGCCAGCTCGGAGCGAGGAGTGAGAATCGGAGTCGCAACGAGGGGTGGGGGCGGCCATCCATGGCGCCATCGCGGAGAGCGGCCCTGGGGCCGCCTTCCGCCTCCCCTCTCCGCACCTGGATGTTGCCCATCTGGTTGCGCGCCAGCTCCTCGGGGCTCATCAGCGCCGTGCGGATGGAGCGCACCGCCGCCAGCAGCCGGGCCTGCGGGGCCAAGGGGCGACGGAGGCGGCCGCAGCACTCGGCCCACGCGCCAGCTGGTGGCCTCAGATGGCCCCACGTCCTCCGCCACGGCGAGCTACGCACGCCGTCCCGTCGCCCATGCGCCTCAGAGCGGGCCCCACGTCGTCGGGAAACGGCACCAGCCTAAGGACTGGCATATGCCCTAGCGTGTCTTGCATTCCTCCACCCCCTTGTTGCCGCAATCCGCGCACAGAACCCCCCTCAGTCCCCTTCATCAAATGCTGCGACGTATGTTCCTCGCACCCACCTGCCACCATGTTCACAGCACCCCTCCCTGTCAGGCCCCACCTCGTCCGCGAGGGGTACTGATCCCAGGCAACGGCATGTGTGTCCGCAACCCCCCCCCCCCACCACCACACACACACATATTGGCCCATCCCCTGGCAGGCCCCACCTCGTCCACGAAGGGCACCAGCACCACGCCCTCCCAGTCCGCGCGCTTGCCCTCCATGTCCACCTGCACACGCCAGGGCGACGGCCGGGGCTCAGCTGAGGCGTCGGGCTTTCATCGCGCCAAGCGGCCTCGCATCACTGGCCGCATCACTGGCTGGCGGCATGCCACGAGGAGCTGGACGCCCGGTGCAGACCTTGCGGCGGAGAACGGCCGCGAGCGACGGCACCCCGGCCTGTCACACGCGCTATGCGCCTGGGACCTGCCGCACCTCGAAGGTGGCCGGGTAGAAGTCCAGGATGGGCGACGTGTCCTCCGTCATCAGCACCCGCAGCGCCGGCGGCAGCAGCCGCGCGCTGGCGGCGGGCAGCACCGCCAGCAGCTGCTCAAAGGGCTTGAAGGGCGTGCCCTGCGCGAACGCCACCTGGGGTAGGGTGGCGAAAGCGGCAAGAGCGGAGCGAGGTGAGCGCCAGGTCCGAGGCACACCAGGCTAGCGGCTCCGCCAGCTCGTCAGCTGTCCCGCACCTGGACCCGGTCCGCTGGCGCCCAGCCCGAGCCACCTCTGCCCTGAGCGCTGGGCACCCGCCGCCCTCCTACCCGCCTGCCGCTATCCTCTCCTGCCCTCCCTCTGCTCCTCGCTGGCCCCACCTGGATCTGGTCCAGCTCGATCATCTCGCTGGCCATGGGCGCGTAGTGGTAGGGGTAGTACCAGTCCCACGACGCCACGCCGCGGTAGTAGTACTCGAGCACCCAGTGCAGGCCGGAGATGTAGTGCTCCGTAACCTGCGCCGCGTCAGGTGGGTGGGGGCGGCCGGGCGACAGGGAAGGTGGGTGAAGGAAGATGGGGCGCGAGCGCACACAGGGGCACGCGCGCACACAGGGGCACGCGCGCACACGGGCTCGCGCGCGGTGCGGGCGCTTCCGGGCCCCATGCTGCGCCAGGCTGCGCCACGTTGGCGCCTACCGGTAGTGTTGCTGTGCATCGCAGCAGAACACCAGCAGCACCGCACCTGCCGCCGCTCCTCGGGCGTGAACGCGCCGAGCTTCTCGCCGTAGTACCGGTCCTGCGGACGGCAAGCAGAGGGGTTGAATGCCCATGGCACAACGTACCTTGACGTACGCACGCAGAGCCAACAGCACGCGCCCGTTGCTCGCGCCCCCCGCCCAATCATGTATCGCCGCGGGGCGGCGCTGCGGCCGGTGCCAACGCAGCGACCAACGTCGCAACATCCCCCAAGACCAGACCCCGCCCTGCCACACACTCCGCCGCACCTTCCACAGATCCAGCCCCTCCGAGCCCAGCCCAGCCATCATGAGCTGCCGCGCCTCACGGCTCATCATGGTCGGCCCCGCCGCCGCCGCGGGCGCCGAGGGCGTGTCCGGCTCCAGCGGGCTGTTGGCCAGGTCCGCCCGCGAGCTCGCCGCCGAGCCCCTGGCCCCGCTGCCCCTGCCGCCGCCGCCGCCGCCCCGGGCCCCGGGGTCCAGTTCGTCCCGGCCGCCCGTCATGCGGGCGTTACGCTTGGCACGCTTGGCCTCCATGAACTCGGCGTCCTGCGGTGGCGCAGGGTGCGAGGTTGCGGTGTGGGGAATGGAGGCGACAGTGCCGGCTTCGATGGTGGCGGTGTTTGAGTTGGCGTTGGTACCGAGGGTGCAGGGAAAGCTCAGAGATGCAGAGGGTGCACAGCGCGCACCCATCGCACGGCGCCTCGTCCGCAGCTCGCTCCGTCTGCGCCCCCCCTGCCCCTGCCCCGCCCCCTCACCTGCGCGCGCTCCTCTAGTGTCTGCAGTTCCATGGTGCCGATGCGCTCCAGCAGCACCTGCAGCCGCCGCCGGTCCAGGTCGCCCGCGTGCGTCAGGTAGCCGCCCAGGGAGGGCAGCAGCTCCTTGTACAGGTCCATGAGCTTGTTGAGCGCGCCCTCCGCAATGTCCAGCGTGGGCAGGGCTGGCGGGGCGGGGAAGATGGCGGCAGGAATGGCGGCAGGGAAGGATGGACAGCCGTGGCATTGGGCCGGCCAGGGGAGTCGGAGGAAGAGGAGGGAAGGGTGAGCGCCAATGGCTGTTCACGACGCCGATGGCCGGGCTAAAACCCTAAAACCTTAAACCCTTGCCACATGCCATACCGCACCACGTGCCCGTGCTCCACAGCCCTGTCACTCCACCTGCCACAGACCCCTGCCCGTCTCGCCAGCTGTTCAGTGGGCCGCCCTCCGCGCCCCACTCATGGGGCCCCCCTCCACAGTGCCTCTCCGCTCACCCGGCAGGAAGTCGTTGCCCACCAGCATGCACATGAGCACGTAGTCGTCCACGATGCGCTCCACGTCCAGCGGGAAGGGCAGCCGCAGCGCGCCGAACTCCAGCTCAAAGTACTCGCGGAGAAGCCTAGCAGCGGGCGGGGAAAGTGACATGGTTCGTGGAGGGAGAGCAGGCACGAACACATGAAATGATGGGGTTCAAAGTACTCGCAGAGCCGCCAGGAGGAGGTCTGGGGGGCGGAGAACGGGTGACACCAACGGTATGAGGCGGCGGTTGTGACGCAGTGCGCAGTGGCAAGGCCAGGGCAGGGGCCTGAGGCTGCGCGGAGTGGACAGGGGACGGCCGTGTCGCCGCGCCGCGACCTGCAGCGGCCGAGCCGTGATGCAAGGAGCCGCAACCACCCGGCCTGTGTCAACCGACTCCTCACCCAATCTGAAACATGATGAAGTTTTCGGCGCACGGGTTGTCCAGCACCTCGCGAGCGGGCTGGCCCCGGTTCTGGCCCGTGTACGACACCACCTCGCGCAGCAGGCAGAAGTGCGGCTCGTGGGAGACCAGGCTGAGCATGATGAGGTCGGCGTCCAGGCCGTACCTGGGGTGGACAGGCAGGTGCACAGGCGGGGCCGTGCCAGGGTTCAGTTTGGCGACAGGCGCCTGAAAGTAAGGCCATGCATGCATGCACCTCGGTTGTGTCGGCGATGAAAGGCCTGCAAGCGCCTGCAGCCCCCGTGTCACGAGCTCCTGCCGCTCCCCCGTCACCCAGGGCCGCCGGTTCACGGGAGGGCAGGCGACAACCAGCATGCGGCATGTGCCCGTAGCCCGTGCTGCACGCACATGCAGTGGCGCTGGTTGGGCGCGTAGGTGGGCTGCCGCTTTTCCCAGCGGATGTACTCCATGATCTTGTGCTCGCCCTCGCCCGGCACCTCGTGGCCTGCGAGAAGAGAATTGCACCACGGGAATGATGACGAAGGAGTTCGTTTTTCCAAGCAAGCGCCAAGGGAAGTCCGGCGCAGTGCAGGGGCACACGTGGGAGCTGGGCGCGCCAACCCTTTTCTCCGCAGCTCCAGCCGCCACTCCTCTGGCACGACCCGTTGCCAACCACCCAACGGCCCCTCCCCACTTGCACCTACCCAGGCGCACCTCCGCAACCTTCGCGGCCCCACAGTCCCTCCCTCGCTGCACTCTGCCCTCGCCGCTCTCGCACCCCTCCACAGCGGCACCCCTCCACAGCCGCACCCCTCCGCAGCCGCACCCGAGAACACCACGTTGGGCTTCTGCCACAGCGGGTCGTCCGCCATCTTGCGGCGGATAAAGTAGCGCAGGTGCTTGCCCAGCCGCCCCATGAACTCGGTGCCGGGCGTGATGCAGTTGGAGTCAAACGCGTCCTCCGGCACCACCTCGCCCTTGGCGCGCAGCTCCTCCTCGTGCTGCGGACCGTGGCGGCAGCAGGCGGGATAAGGTAGGGGGGGTGGGCGAGGTGGGGTTGCGGGCCCAAGGAGCGCCATGGAACTCGACGTATGATGTTGGTCGGGATTGTGAGGGATGGCAGCGCTGCGATGGCATGGCGCGGCGGCTCTGGCCACAGCCATGCGGCGGGGTTGGGCCCCGTGCGCGCATGTGGGACCGGGCGCAGAGGCAGCGGGCGCCTGCCTGGGCCTAGTGCCGAGTCGAAGGGGGAAGCTGCGACCTGTCATGGCCTTGCTGTGTTTGTGCAGGTACGATGATGCCGGGGGCAGGGCAGTCATGCCGGACGCGGGCGTCCCTTGGGGGACCCCCGTGGGGCGCCCGCAGCCGGCAGGGGGCCTGAACGGGCCCAGGGCCGAAGCCCCAGAAGCTTAATGCCGCCCACCCAGCCCAGGCCGCACCTTGATCCGCTCCTGTGCTGACTTGAAGCGCCGCGAGCGCTGCTGGTTCATCTTAGCGCGGGGGGCCACACCTAAACAAGCCAAGACGACGCGTATGGTCAGGCGCGGCGGTACATTCAGACGGGGCTGGGAGAAGCGGAGGCAGTGTGGCGCTTGGGCGCAAAACCCCTGACCCCGCACCGTCGATGGCCATGAACAGCAGCTTCTGCGGCCGGACGATCTGGATGAGCTTCTCCAGATACTCGAACACCTTCAGAAACATGTCCTCCTCTGTCTTGCCCCCAAGGTCCCGCTGGTTGGCGTGCGTGCAGTTATGGATGATGCCGTTCATGTCCAGGTACAAATTGTCAATCTCCGGCGGCCCCTCCGTCAGCGTAAGCCGCTGATTCAGGAGGGGGTACCGCTCGGACATCCATCGGTAAAATTTTGGGATACCTGGTGTTCGGGTGGGAGTGACAGGCGGAAGCGTCGGGCGGGAGTATGTAGCTAAGTGACGATGAGAAGAGCAGTGAGAGGGACGGAGCAGAATGAAGGGGAAACCGTGCGGCACTGGGTGTGCCGGGTTTGGCGCCCGGTGCGGTCAGGGGAGCGCGCCGGACGCGCAGAGTGCGATCTAGCGCCGTCGCCACCCGGTTGAGAATGCAAGGACTGCATACGACACCAGGGCTGCATTCAGCCCGGGCTTACCCATTGGTCAGTCGTGGCCTCCGCAGCGCTGCGACTGCACCACGTCAACCGCACCGCACAGGCTGCACCCCCAGCCGCGTGTGCCGGCTGTGTCTCCTCAAGGACTCGTTACTTGGTCGACGCGAAGCTATCGAACAAGCAGTCAAGAGTCAAGAGTCAGATTGGGCCCTAAAGTCCCCGGGCGCTGGGCCCGCTATAGCAGCTGACTATTCTCCCCTTATGTTCTACTGGTCGCCCCAGCTAGAAGTAATGTCTGGTAACGAGC
The DNA here is from genome assembly GCA_001662425.1 of Chlamydomonas sphaeroides. Classification (NCBI taxonomy): domain Eukaryota; kingdom Viridiplantae; phylum Chlorophyta; class Chlorophyceae; order Chlamydomonadales; family Chlamydomonadaceae; genus Chlamydomonas; species Chlamydomonas sphaeroides. Next base: position 76,840 of record BDDC01000052.1, read on the forward strand.
TGCCCCGAGGAGAATAAAGTGGGCCCATGCACAAACCCGCGAAATCGCGCAAACGGCAGCCCCAGCTGCCCCCGAGGGCACCCGAGACCGCCTCGGCTTTCGACAGCCATAATTTTCTTAGATCACAACTGGAACTGCTACATTGCTAACAGTCAGTTGCGCGACTGTCGGCAAGCATAAGCCGGGGCCACCCAAGCAGCCCAACATCACTGCGCAGCACTGATCACCTATCGCGAAACACTGCACTCATTCGGCAAGACTTACTATTTGAGTTCCGCAAGCCACGATGTACGCTACGTCCAGCGCTATGTCGCCCCCGCCTCAGCCGAGGCCCCAGCAGAAGGTCATAGCCCGGCTCACTCTAGCTCTGCACGTGGTCATAGCGGTGGTTGCGCTTAGCATAGGTGAGAGCGTGAGGGCCAACTACCCGATGGCTCCTTGGGGCTCTTGCTTCACAACGCCGACCAGTGCTCTTCCCCACGCTCTCGATTACTGCAGCATTCATGTTGTTCGACAACTCACTCTTCAGCTGGCATCCCGCCATGATGGTGGGAGGGTAACAGGGGTGGCAGGGAGGGGCTGGCCGCCCGCGGAGCTGCCCCTCCCCAAGCTGGCCAGGCCAGGTGCCAGCGCCACAGCTCACACCGCCTCCCCGGCTTCGTCGCAGAGCATCGGCTACATTGTCTTCATGACCGAGGGTAGGACGAGGGGCGAGTCTGGGCACCGTCAGCTGGACTGCAGAGCATGCCCCGGGAGCTGGCGGAGGCTGCCGCCATGAGCCCCATCAGGACACGCTGATTGGGGCCTCGCAGCAGCACTAACTAAGCCGAGGATGGGCACCACATAGCCCCAGCTAAGCAACTACATGCAGGCATACCAGCGCCGCCTGCTATGCCTCGCTCACGCCGCATCCATGCCCCTTCTGTCGGCGGCCGGCGCAGGCTTGATGGCAGGCATCCACTTTAGGTGCGCGCGGCGTCATCCGACACACGCGCAGGGCTCCAGTCCTTGCATGGCTCCATGGGCTGCTGCTCCAAAGAAAACAGCACAGCAGCACCCAGCCAGCCCTGCCCCTTTGGCCGGGCCGCCCGCAGGTCCATTGAGGGCAACGAGCGCGTCAAGGCCATCTGGTCGCACGCGCTGCTGCAGCTGCGTGCTCTCATCTGCCTGCTCATCGGCTTCGGCGTCATCTACCGGTGGGTGGTCCGCCATGCTGCGCCCTGCTGCGGCACCGCGTCGCAGCGGCGCTGGGCCGCCCGATGCAGGGTCGCCGCAACTGCAGCCGCCGGCGCAATCGCTGTCGCCGCCGACCTTGACCTGGCGCCGCTCTGCCCGCCCCTCTCGTCCCTCCCTCCCTGACTCCCTCCAGCAACAAGGTGGGCTTGGGTGGTGGGCTGCACCCTCCGCCTGGCGGGCTGCCAGCGCACGCAGGGAGGGGGCGCGGCCCGCACCGGGCCGCCCGGTGCTGCGTCAGCATCAACCACACATGCCCGTGATTCGTTTGCGCTGGTTGCCGCCATCCCTGACCACCCCACGCACAGATCCTCCTGGGGAAGCCCCACTTCGTGTCGCTGCACGCCAAGGTGCGGCCGCGTGACACACACACACACACACATGCAGCCCTGCAGCCCTGCAGCCCTGAGGCCCCTCAGCGCATGCAGGGCCCCTGCGCGGGAGCCCGGCGGCTCCCGCCCACAGCCGCCTTAGGCGTTGGCAGCAGTGCGCTCGCGTGGGCCCCTGCCGGTGCCGGGGCTGACCCACATGCCTTCCGCACATCCCCCAGTTCGGCCTGACCACGCTCATGCTCAGCGTGCTCATGCCGCTGTGGGGCCTGGTCAGCTTCCGCCGCATGGGCATCATCCAGCGCTTCCCCGAGCGCTGGCAGGTGAGGTGCCCATAGTCGAGGGCGCAGCCGCGCCGCCCGCCGACGTCCCAGCCTGCCGCCGCGCGCACCCCTCCGCTGCACTGCACAGCGAACCGCACCCGGTGTCGGCGAACGCAGCCTCTCGTGCGGTGCTGCGCCTGCTGGAAAAAGTCCTGACATGGATAAAGGGGCAGGCGGCGCTGGGACGCAGCGGGTCCTTGGCGCTGTGCGTGTAGCCGGCAGGATGACCTTCCCGATGTCGGGCGCTTCGTGGCGCATGTAGGCGCTTTGTTGAATTGTGCACTTCGCCATCTGCGCTGTTTGTGCCCGCAGCCTCGCATCAAGGCGCTGCACCGGCAGCTGGGGCTGCTGACGTGGCTGCTGGCGCTGGTGACGATCGAGCTGGCGCTGCCGCACTCGGCAGTGGACAAGGGCCTAGTCACGCGGGCCTGGCAGGCAGGTGCGGCAGGGGCAGGGGGCGAGCAATTTTCTGCCGGCCTGCAGCTCATGCTGCGAGCGGGGCTTGTCGGCGGGCCGGCTTGGAGGTCGCGGCCGGAGGTGCTGCTGCTCCGCCCCTGCTGGCGGGATGTGCCGCGTGGCAGCCTGTCCGAGCCCCTGCGCACACCACCGTATGAACCCGTGCATTCTCTCATTCGCCATCGAAGTCTCCGTTAGAGAGCCCTTGTGCGCCTGCTTGGCCGCAGGCGTGGCGCTGCTGGGGGCGCTGCTGCTGGCGCTGTCATACAAGAGCATCAACTCGCCAAAGCAGGTCGGCGCGACGGATGACTCGCTGGGGAAAGTGCTGTGAAAGGGCTGCGGCCCAAGGCTGGCGGGATTTAGGGGCGTGGACGGACCTGGCGCGGGGCTGCGGGCCCTTCAACGGACCACGGGCCAGGTGGGAAGGTGGGCTGCCTTGCGAGCGACAGTTGAGCGGCGCACGGCGTGCAGGGTACGGCTGGCGGCCGGTGTGGGGAGCGAGCGGTAGCTCGATGCTGGGGACCGGCGGGGCTGTAACCGGTAGGAGGGTAGGCGATGCGCGATTAGAGTCTGGACGGCGGGGTGTTGAGAGCTTTAAACATGGTGTTACGGCACATCGGCACTGGCCGAGCTTCGAGGCGCAGGCGTTCGCTCGCCCCTGTAGGGCACGAGCCGTTCGACTCGGGCACCAAGGCAGCACAAGTACGAAACATGTACTTGGTGCAAACCACGAGCACAGACATCCGTTAAGATATACGTTCCCGCCGTTTCAGGCAGTTCGAGCGGCTATGTCCGGCCCGTGGGGTGAGGGCACGGAGATTCGGTGAGCCCGAGACCCCTTCAATAGTTCCAGCTATGACCGCATAATGATCGACGATGTGCGTCTGGTCTGGGTGGCCTCTTTTTGCGGCTAGCCATGCACCCATGCGCAACTGGGACAGGTTTCGAGAGAGCTTGATAGGCATAGACCGCGGCTGCCCTGGCCATGCAGATGCTCTGACCATGGGCCACCCCTGCCCTGACCATGGCCCTCAAGCATAATACGCGATCAAATTGGAGGTCCTGTAGCACTTTGTGGGTGCTGTGACGTCGTGTGTCTCTGGCTGCGCTTGGCTGCGTTGTGCCCTTGCCGGGGGGACGGCGGGGGCTGCGAGCGAATCAGCATGCTTGCATGGAACGGCATCCACTCGAAAAGCATTTTATAGCCATGCCGACAGTCCGTATTACCTTCGCTAGCACAATTTACTCAACGTAGAACAGTCGGTACAGCTCCTAAGTGCTGCCACCTGCGTTGCTGCCCGCTCGTTTACTTGCGCCGCGCGACACCACTCATTCCTCACGGACGTCCGACTTCACAGCATCAGCTTGTAACCATGCAGATGCAAATGCCAATGTCGCGCTGCAGCGCTCGTGCTGGCGCTGCAAGCGGCCGAACTCGGTGTGTGGCCGTGTGCTCCTCACAGTCGCGCACACAGCCCGCGACGGCAAATGTGTCGGTGGATTCGACCCGTCGTCAGTTGATGCTCGGCGCGGCGGCGTTCGCTGGGCTGTCTCTGGTGCCACAGCCACATGCCGCATGGGCCACAAAGGCGACGCAAGAGGTCGGGGGGTACCTGCCCCCCTTCGGCAGCGGCGACTTGGTGAGGTCACGTCGCGCGGCGGGCCAAGGGAGCGGTCAGGACGCGGACTTCCGGCACCTGCCACAGCTCCTACGCGTATCCCACGGCCGAGCTCTGGCAGTGACCAGCAACACCGAGCGGCAGCACGCCGCGGCCGCACCCACCCGCCGCGACACCTGCCCATCCCCGCCTGAGCCCCGACGCTATGCCCACCCCCGCAGGTGCTCTTCGTGCCGTCGTCCTCCAAGACGCCCGCGCTGCGCGCCGGCACCGTCGACCCCGGCAGCCCCTACCGCTTCGCGCTGCCGCCCAACTTCATCGAGCAGAAGGTCGCCAACATCCAGAGGTGCGCCAAAGCGCCGCACATTCCGGCGCGCAGTCAACGCCCCGGCTCCTCCCCGATTGCGACAACCGGTAGCCGTTGCTCTCGCCATGGCCGGCCGTGCCCTGCGCCCATCCTGAGCCTGGCGCGGAGCGTTCGCCGTCGTCGCAGCCCCTCGTCAAGCCCCCTCACCCCGTGCATATCTGTCCCCATCCCTCGTCAAGCCCCCTCACCCCGTGCATACCTGTCCCCATCCCTCGTCAAGCCACTTTACCCCGTGCATACCTGTCCCGATCCCTCGTCAAGCCCCTTTACCCCGTGCACACCCTTCCCTCCGCCGGCCCAACCCCCGGCACCGCAGCGGCAACTACTGCCAGCCGCGCTGCGACGAGCCCTGGACCGAGGTGGTGTTTGAGGGCACCACCGGCGGCCGAGTGGAGCTTATTGTGGCGCCGCTGCAGAAGCTGACGCCCCGCCGCAACATCAAGGTGCGCTTGGAGGGGCCTGGGGATGGGGATGGGCGGACGGATGGGCGGGCGGCGCGGTTGCGCGCCGGCACCCTGCAGATTGGGATGGGTGGGCGGGCGGCTGATGTACAGGGTGTGCGGCCACGAGGCGACGTGGAGCCTTGGGCAGCAACTGGGAAGTGCGCGGATGGGCGTGCAGGTGGGGACGGGCGGGCGGTGGACGGCTGGCGGGGGACCGAGGGGCCTTGAGGCCGCAACATCAAGGTGCGCCGTGGGACGTGCACATGGGGATGGGCGGCCGGCGGGCAAGTTGTGCGGCCCGGAGGCTGCGTGGAGCCTCAGCGCCGCCTTTGCGCCGGGCGTGGGAGGCAGTGGCCTACTCGCGCCTTCCCCATGGGGCTGTTCTAACGGAAGCCGGGGCAGCGTGTGGGGGCATCGAGGCGCCCGGCCCCCAGCGGCCAGTGGACCGCTGCGTTGCGCTGGGCCCCTGGCCCCGGCATGGATGCTGCTCGGCGGTTGGGTTTTGGGGAAGCGGGCGCTGCAGCAAGGGCACACGCCGCAATGCCTTACACCGCCGTACCTAGGGCTGCGGCTCGCTGCAGCTGTCGCGTATGCAGTTTTCCGTAGGACGTGCAACCCCAGCCGTAGCCATGCCGGACGCGCTGGTGCGCATGCACGGTGGCACGTAGCCTGTTGGTGGTGCTGGGGCTGGGGCACGAGCGGCGTGTGTCAACACGGGTCATGGGCCAGCGGCGCACCTGCCTTGCTGGGGCCCTGCTGCTTGCGGCCAGCGGGCTGCAGCCTGGGCCCCAGGCGGCTGGGGCCCCGGCAGCGCGGATGCAACCAGGCACGGCCAGCCCCCCATGACGGCAACGCGCGCTGCGTGCGGCCGGGGTGTCTCTTGTGGGAGGGGCTGGACGGGCAAGCAGCTGCTGCGGGCAGCCCAAGCCGTGCATGGCCCCTGAGTGGCGTTGCCTCCGGGGCCCCGGTTGCTTCGCGGGGCAGGAGCCCGGTGGCTGGTAGCTGGGAATCCTGCGTTGCGCCTTGCCTTGCAGTTCGTCCTCCTTTGGTAATCAGCCTGTTGCTCGCTCCTTCCCTGGCGCGCAGGTGGAGGACCTGGGCAGCCCCGAGTTCCTGCTGCAGCGCATCGGCAACTACATCACGCAGACCTACCTGGACGACGACGCGCTGGTGGCCGCCACCGTCAAGGCACAGGACGGACTCAACTACTACTTCTACGAGCTCAATGCGCCGTATGCCAAGGTACGGCAAGTCGACTTCGCCGTACACCGCGCCGTACGCAGCACCTCTTGAGGCACCGGGGTGGAGTCACGGGGCGGGGTCGGGATTGTCGGCCATGGCTGGCGCGGGACAGGCGTCGTGTGTTCGTGCATAGCGTCGATCGAGTATGTCGAGTAAAGTCGTCAATGCATTGGTAGAACTGATGTAGGATGCGAGGGCAAGCGCAGAGAGGGCGCCACCTTGGGATGGGTCCCCGCGGCGTGAGCTATGGGCGGGAGGCGCAGCAGCCGAGCGCCAGAGACCCCCGTGCGCCAGGGACCCCGTGCTGGCCTCGCGACTTCGCGTGTCTTACGTCCCGCGAAGATGCTCAGCTGCTTGGACTAGCGGCGCTCCCAACATATCTGAACGGTTTTGGCGGGCTGCGCACGCCCTGGGTCCGGGCCGGCGGCCTGTGGCATTGCGCGTGCACCGCCCGCCCCCACCCTGCTTGCCCTGTGCCGAGAGCCCCCTGCCCCCGTTGCCCGCCTTGTCCCCAACCAGGTGGGCGGCCGCTCGCTGACGGCTTGCACGGTCAAGGGCGACCTCGCCTACCTGTTCGTGACCTCGGCCACCGAGAAGCAGTGGGCCAAGCTGGAGCCGCAGCTGCGGTCGGTGGTGGCGAGCTTCCGGGCGTGAGCGGACCGAGCGCATCAGCCGGACCGGCCGCATGCGCCCGACTGGGCGCATGAGCCGGACCGGACTGGGCAGGGCAGGGCAGGGGTGACGTATCGGAAGGGTCCGAGGGTTGGCGGGGCGGGTCCCGTAAGAGGTTGCACGCATGTTGATGTTGAGCTGTGAGTGTGGAGGTAAGATGTAGATGGGCGGAAGCGTGGTGGGGCGAGCACATCGGCAGGCGCCGGAGAAGGGATGCGCCGCAGTGAGAGCCGGACTTAAGTTTTGGAAAGGGCGCGGAAATCGTGCGCTGTTGAGGGTCGCCTCTTGCGTTGTTTAGGCAGGCGCGGGTCCGGGTCCCGTGCAGGATGCAGCAGGTGGCGCTGGAGGGCACTGGACGCTGCGGGCAATTTTTTGGGAAGCGACGAGGGTCGCACTGACATGTGTGTTACCTTCGTGTAGCAAGACGCAAGCGCCGAACGTGGTGTAACAGCGGCAGCAAGTAACTGGACGCGCCACTGCCTGCGTTAGCTACACCAGCCGCTCCTTGCTGCCTGCAGCCGTGCAGGCTGCCTGCAGCCGTGCATGCACCCAAACCGCACGCCATCAACCTCGCGTCGGGGCCCCCACAAGACAAGCAACACGCCGGCACCTCGGTGCCTGATCCCGTCCGCCGCGCGCCCTGCCGTGCGTACAACGAAAGCGGAAGTGCGCGAAGGCACACAGTATCCGGCGCTCACGCGACCAAGAAAACCGGCCCCTGAAAACAATGTGTACAGGGCACTTCGGCCGCTCCACGTCTGAGAGCCCCCGGGCTGCCAGTACTGGCGGTTGTCACAGGTACTCTTCTCTGACATCCACGCTGGTTCTTCATCGAAAGCCACGTGGCCTCGCAAGCCGACGCCCCAACACCTACACCCACAACGACTGAGGCTGTCAGGTTTAGGGGACGACGCAGCGCCGCCCGGCGCCCTGCGCCTTCCGCCCCCACGACCTCCTCCTCCGCCTCTCCGCACCTGAAACCCCACATCTCCCCTTCATGCGCCTGTCTTCCTCACATCACCCCCTCGCGCAGCTGCCTGCCACCTCACCCACGCCCCCCCCGTTTACCACAGCCCTGCACCCCTGCGTTGGACACCGCCACCCCTGCCCCTGCCCCGCAGCCAGCCCCTCACGCCCCCGGCACCTCCCACCAAAGCGGCGGCGAGCTGTCGAGGCGCTTGGTGAGAATCTCGCAGCCGTCCTTGGTCACCAGCAGCTGGTGCTCAAACTGCGCACTGCGCTTGCCGTCCTCCGTCACCGCGGTCCAGCCATCGGGCCAGGTCCGGTCGCGCCAAGAGCCCACGTTGATCATGGGCTCGATCGTAAACACCTGCCCTTCCTTCATGATACCCACCTGCGGGTCGTGGCAGGTTCGCGGCGTGCACGCGTTTGCAGCCGGCAGCCGGCAGGGTGGGGCGGCGAAGCAGTGGGGAAGCACTGGGGGAGCAGCGCGTTGCCATGTGGCAGGGTAGCGGCCGGGGGGACCCGCAAAGCACCCAGAGCCCTCCCAGGGCGTGCTGGCTGTCTACCGAAGTCGGAGGCGGAGGCAAAGGCAGCTAGCTGTAAGGTAGCTGCAACGTAGCTGCAAGGTAGCTGTGAGGTAGCTGTAAAGTAGCTGTCGTGTAGCTACACGGGCATGGTGATGCGCCGAGGTGCGCCGAGGTGCTGCCTCTGCCGCTCACCGCCTTGTTGTGGGCGTAGTGCGGCACGTTGGGCGCGCAGTGGAAGAGGTCGCCGATGCCGTGGCCGCAGTACGACTTGACCACCTGGAACCTGCGGGGGACACGGGCGGTGGTGACGAGGGGCGGTGGTGGGTGGCTCGTGTTCACCTGCCCATGCGGGTGTCGGGCTCCACACACCCTATAGGCCGGGCGTTCCCCCGTGTGCTCGCGATGCACAGCGGCGCGTGCGGCCTGCCCTGCGACACACACGGGCAGCCGGAACCACGGCCTGGGCGCCCGCGTCGCGCAGCCGCAGGCCTCACCCGTTGGCCGAGGCGTGCTTGGTGATGATGTCGCCAATGTCCCGGTACCGCACGCCGGGCTTGCAGGCGGCGATGGCCTTCATCAGCGCGTCGTGCGTCACCTGGTGGCGGCCGTGGGAGAGCAGAGGAGGAGAGGAGAAGGGATTGAGGGCACGCTAGGACAGCGGGCCCCAGGCATGCCTCCGCAGGCGCCAGCCGCTGGCGCCACGCCGGGCGCGGCCGCAGCCGTCATCCCGTGTGCGTCACGCCGCCGTCACGCCGTCTGGCCGCCAGCAACGCGCTGCCCGTTGCTGCCCTGGGCAGCGCCCACCAAGCCCGCCCGCCCGCAGGTGAAGCGGTGTGGGGTTGCTGCATGTAGGTTTGCTGCATGTGGGGTTGCTGCATGTGGGGTTGCTGCATGTGGGGTTGCTGCATGTGGGGTTGGGTGCCGTGCACCGGCAGCACCGCACACCCTGGCGCGCGGCTCTTGCGGCCCCGTCGCGCCCTCCAGGCACCACGCTGCCTCTGAGGAATACGGTGAAAACCCCAGCATGAGATGCCGCCACACCGTGCCCACGCTGCCTGCCCTGCCCCCACACCCCCATGCACTTAGGGGCCGCGCCCACCTTGATTAGCTTCTTTCCCTCCTCGTCCACGTTGCCCACGCAGATGGTCTCGTTGAGGTCGCCATGGAAGCTGCAAGCAGCACGACGGCACCCCGGCGGCAGCGCCGGTAAGCGGCACGTCGGTCAGCTGCTTGCAGCCCATGATGCAGCGCACACAGCACAGGCACAGCGATGCGGGGCGAGAGGCTGCTGGTGCGCGCGGCTGCTGGACGGGTGTCGGCACGCCGGCGCAGCGGATGCAAGGCACGCAGCTCGAGCCAAGCCATAACCCAAGCAGGCGGGCGCAGGGCACGCCAAAGCCCGCCAGCCGCGGGGCGCGGCCATATGCAGCTACTGGACGCATGCGGCTGCGCGGGCGCTGTGCGCGGTAGCGAATTCAAGGGGCGCAACCACGACACCAACACATGGGGTTCTGTTCTGCCTAACACTGGACCACACATGCACAGGCACTGTGCGCACCCGTTGTAGTAGGCCGTGACGTCGATGTTGAGGATGTCGCCGTCCTGCAGCTCGCGCGCGTCAGGTATCCCGTGGCAGATCACCTGCGGCGCGCCGCACCGCAGCAACAGCGCTCAGCGTGCGGCGGCTCAGGACGGCGGCGGCTCAACCGCGGGCCCCGTCGGCACGCCGTAGGGCACCGACCCCATCCCAAGCCCTCTGCACACAGCAAACGCGCTGCAGTGCCAGCGGGCCACGTGAACCACGCGCGCCATGAACCCAGACATGGCCGCACGAGGCAAGCCCGCACGATGGCCGCACGAGGCAAGCCCGCACGATGGCCGCACGAGGCAAGCCCGCACAATGGCCGCACGAGGCAAGCCCGCACGATGGCTGCACGAGGCAAGCCCGCACGATGGCCGCACGAGGCAAGCCCGCACGATGGCCGCACGAGGCAAGCCCGCACGATGGCCGCTCTGCTGGGCGCACCTCGTTGACCGAGGTGCAGACGCTCTTGGGGAAGTTGAAGTAGTTGAGCGGCGAGGGGTAGGCGCCGCGCTCCACCATGGCCTCGTGCACGATGCGGTCCAGCTCGTCCGTGGTCACGCCTGGGGAAGGGCGGGGCAGCGGGGAGGTAGGTTCGGGACAGGGGATGGATGGGCGGTAACGCATGGGCAGCTGTAGTGGGGGGTATATACCATGGGAGTAATGAACTAGTTGCGAACCTGTAGTGGGGGCGGGGGGCAGGAAAGAGGCGGCCCAGGGGCGCACGAGGCCTGTGGGCCTGTGGGCCGCATGGGCGCATGGCTGTGCACCACGGCGCAAGGCAGCCCACAGGAGCAGACGCAGGCGGCCGCAGACGACACGGCCGTCAGCTGGCGGCCGTCAGCGAGCGGCCCGCAGAGCCTCGCCACAGGCGCCGCTGCAGCGGCGGGCGGCATGCGTCCGCAGCGCGCCTGCGCGGCCTGTCGCCTGCTGCGCCCACCACACAGCAGCCGGGCTGCGGCCCACGGACCAAGCCCTCGGCCCCCGCACAGCGTAGCCATGGCCCATGGGCCCCTGGCACCACACAGCCGTCAGCTGGCGCCCCTGCCCCGCGCACAAGCGCGACCTGCGCCCCGCTGCTGCCACGCCGCTGCCGCCGGCCGCGCTCACCCGGCTTTGCGGCGGCGGCGGCCAGGTCCAGCACCTCACGGCCAACGCGGCATGCGGCGCGAATGCCGGCCGCGTCGTCGGGACCGCGGATGGCCACTGCAAGGGTCCGGCGGGGGTGGGGTTGTCCACATGTCAAGGTACGCAACGTCACCCCTGCAGGCTCACGGCGGCATGGGCCCCGCTACACCCACACCAAAATCATCTGTAGCACTGGCGGCCGCATGGCGGCTCGGCCACACAGCGCAGCCATCATGCCGCCGCCACGAGGCCGTGGCTGGACCCGAGCCCCGCCCCCCCCTCCACAGCTGCACAGCTTGCCGTGCTTGGCGGCGGCCCGGCCCGGCCCCCGCCCACCAATCTGCTGCTGCCGGCTCTCCTGCTCCCTGTAGGGGATGCCGTCCTTGGCGTAGTCGGGCTTGGCGATGGAGGCGGGTACCTGGGGTAGGCAGCAGGGGCGGGAGGAGGGGATGGTAGCGGTGGGGCAGCGTTGGCGGCCGTGGCGGCCCGGCGTAGGCCTGGAGGCTGGCAGCTAGCGCAGGGAGGTTGGGGCAGAGGGGTGAGTGGGCGGCTGGGCGGCTGGGCGGCTGCATAAGGGCCACCACACGATCGCCGGGCGGGGCTGGAGGGCAGCGGCCGTGGGCGCACACACGTGGCTGGGGGCGGGCTCGCACGCCGACGGGCAACGGCCTGCCGGCCCGGGGCCGCGGCCGCAGCCCGCGGCCGCCGGCGGGCAGAGCCCCTGCTGCCGCGCCCCTGCTCCCGCGCCCCTGCCCCCTCGCCAGTGCTCCCTCGCCAGTGCTCCCTCGCCAGTGCTCCCGAGCTCGCTGCCCCGCCCCTCCGTCCAGGGCAGAGCGGCCCCCGCGGCCTGCTGCTCGCAGGACCGCTACACGGCCCTCGGCTGCCCTCTGCCCTCGCCACCAGGCTCGGCCCTGCCAGGCCGCGCCAGCGGCATCACCAGCTGCCGCTCGCCCACAGACCCACGACGCAGATCCACGTCACAGGTCGGACCCGGCTGCGCCAGCGGAGCTGCCAGCTGCCCGTTGGTACTCCCAGCGGGCCTGCCGGCTGCGGGCGCACGGGAGGCGCCGCTGCGGGCGCGGGGCTGCGGCCTGGGCCGGGCGCCGCACGCACCTCTCTCCGTGGGCTGATCTTGTAGGGCCGCAGCGGCCCGGTCCAGTTAAAGTCCGGCATGACCTCGCTGCGCGCGCGGCCGCGCTTGGTGCAGTACAGCCACGCGTCGGCAGGCGGCGAATGCACCTTCTTGTGCTCCGGCCAGGCGGCCTGGGGGCGGATCGGGGCGGGGCGGGGCAGGCGCGGGGTGCGGGTGGCAGGTCGGGGATGGGGCCCACGGGCGGGCGCGGGTGTGCCTGGCTCCGGGCCGGCGTGACTGGCCGGGTGTCGACCAGTCAAGCCTAACCCCCTTGCTGGCATCTGCCCACACGCCCTCCGCCCCCCCCCCGGCGCGCCAACGCGTGCCCCCGCCGTCCCTTGGTGCCCCGCCGTTTCCCGGCGCCCCGCCACGTGCCAACCCGCCAGCCCCCGGAGCCCCGCTGCGTGCCTTGAAGCAGTCCTGCGAGCAGAACACGCTGCTCTCCTTCGGCAGGCCCAGCTTGACGCAGTTGGGGCACTGCAGCTTGGCGGGTGCCTGGCACCTGCGCGGCCCAGCAGGAACGTCCTTCAAGTGCTCCTTGTCATCGCGATGCAGCGGGGCGCGGCTGCGTGCTGCGCTCGCCGCCATGCGCACCGTGCACAGGGCAGCATACTTGTCTCGATGGAAGACGCCATCGCTGCGAGTAATAAGTGATATCCGCAACGAGGCTAGGGTAAGAGGGCGCTCAGCCTGCGAGGTGGAATTCAAGGTTGGTTGATATCTGCCAAGCGCCGGCCCATAGCAACGTGCGGTCCTGTTATGTGTTTCGCTAGGCAGCGAGCTGTCGCTGTCGCGACGCAAGGCGGGCCACTCAGCAAAATGGCCAATTGCGTTTTGGGTAATCAGTCCAAGCGCCCGTGCGATGCCCCTAACACACAGCGCTGCTTCATACACGCCAAACACTGTGCTGTCGCTGGCCGACCGACGACGTCACCACTCCTCGACCTGCTCCTCCATCTTTGTGCACCTGCTTCTCCTGTCGCCCTGCCAAGCCACTGAACTCAAATTTCCCACGCCGTCCCGCCACTATAGCCGACGGGCACAGCGGCTGAACGACGTCCGTGTGGGGTTAGGGTCTTCCCTCCCAGCCCATCATGCCCTTCGAGTACGTCTTCCTCCGCGGCGAGGGCAACAAGGGCCCCAGCTACAAGGCCACCTGGAAGCCGGACTGGCGTCTGCCTCCCGGTGTCAAGGGCAGCCGGGTGGCGGCCCAGGTGCTCTTCTTCTGTGCCCTGAGCGCCATCCCCGTTCTGTACCTGTCAGGTGCGTGGCGCGCGCGCTGACTGGCAGCACCGGTCTTCGCGCCTTTCTTGGCTCCCAGCGGCCCACCTGTGATACCCCAGCAACTGCGAGCCGGCGCGGCTTTGGGGGCCGACCCCGGTGTCCCGCATTGTAACGGTGTGCGTGTCTCTGGCCACCGCCACACGGCAGCAACCGAGTTGCTGCACCGAGGCGCCCACCTGCAGGTCACTCGGCTGGCATCAGCCCTGCTCGCCGCACCACTGCATGGTCTGTCAGCGCACGCCCAGCTCGCGCTGGCTCCTATCCACCCCCGCACCACTCGCCTGCAACCACTGCCCCTTTCATCCCCACAGCCACCAAGGAGACCAAGACTAAGCAGCCCGACATTTACATGATCCAGAAGCAGAAGGCGCGCGAGGAGCGCATGCGCTGGATCGAGTCGGACGACATGCCCAAGCACTAGATCGCGGGAGAGCAAGCTGGCAGGCTGGCAGGAGGGGCGGCGTAGGAGCGGGCTGAGTTGCTAGCCGGCCCAGGCATAAGGTTTGGGCAGGCAGCGCCGAGCCCAGTCCCTGATGGGTGCAAGCGCTGCATGGCCGCAGACCTGCGCGATCTGGCGGCGTGGCGTGGTAACATGGCGTGGGGTGACGGCCCCAGTAGGCGGGAGGCGGGTGCGCTGGGCAGGTTGGCCTGGGCGAGTTGGTGCCTAGGATTGGTGCCTTCAGTTGGTGCCGAGGATTCTGTACAACACGGCGGTGCGTCATCTTTGGGGTTTTGGCCGGGGTTTGTGCGCTGCAGGGTGTTGCCGAGGGGTGCAGGGTGCGGCCGCATCGCGTGCGACACGTGTCACTGCGGCCAGCTGCGGCAGTGCATGGTCGCTTGCAGGGGGCTGACGTGTCGGTGCGGGTCGGGCTCCATTGGAAACCTGTTTGCGTCAAGGCAGTTGCGTGCCAGTCAGAGGGCGACAACGTTCATTCCAGACGCTGGAGCTTGATAACCTGGCTTCCACTGTAACGAAGATGCTGACCGGCTTATTCTGAGGGTCCCCGGGCTGTCAGTACAGGCGGAGGTCTCAATTCTCAAGTACCCAAACTTTACTTAAACGCAAGGGCATATAATTCAAAGCACGCAGCCATCCTGCGACGTAGGCTCAGATGATCTGCAGGAGGGCGCCATGCCCCATCCCGGTCTGGCCCCCACGTGTCATGCCGTTGCCAGCATGCATGCAGCTGCAGCCAGCTTGGTGTGGCTGCCACCTCAGCAGACTGATACTCAGGGAGCTCGTTTGCATCGCTCTCCGCCGCTCCTGGCGCTCCTTACAACCAGTGTGCCTGGCCCTCGCTCGCGCTCCCTCCAACCCCCTCCAACAGCCCTCCGTGCGCCCCCGCAGGGTACGCAGCCCACATCCTGCGACACCACAGCCAGCTGCCTACTGGGCCCCGCCCACCCCAAGCAGCGCACTGGCGCTCAGCCCAACTCCTGCGCACGCCTCGGCCCACTGCCCCACCGCATCAGCAGCGCCGGCAGCTCCAAGCCAAACCTCCCACGCAGTTGCCCGTTCGCCCCTCCCCACGCAGCGGCACGCCGACCACCTCACACGCCCACCCCAGCCATCCAGCCTCCTCACGTCAGCCCACAGCCCGCAGAGTTACACTGTAGAACAAGCGTGGAAGTCAGCAGAGGGTACCTGAGACAGCCCACAGCCTGCACCACACCGCCCGTGCCTCGGGCCCCCACGCAGACTCGCCACGCCACAGCCGCCGCGCGCTTAGGGCGTGAGGCGCTTGGGGTCGCGCGGGAACATGGACGTCTTGCGGATGTTGCCCAGCGCGCAGTAGAGCATCACCACGCGCTCCAGGCCCACGCCGGCGCCGCCGTGCGGGGGCGCGCCCAGCTTGAACGAGTCGATGTAGGACTGGATCGTCTCGACGGGCACGCCGCAGGCCTTGGCGCGCTCTGCGACGGGCGAAGCGGGCAGGCACGGAGGGGCGGGGTGAGGTGGGACGGGGCGCGGTAGGACGATGCGATACGATACGCGGTGGCAGCGAGCGATCGCGTCAAGGCCCCCTCTGCGCAAGCCGCGGAAAAGGCACTGTGCGTGTGACCATGCGCCGCGTTGCAACAGACCCGGCGACGACGCCTCGCCGCCTTGGTCCGTGCGAGCCGGCGACGCAGCATCCTGGCAGCCCCGTGGCCCTCTCGCCGTGCGGCCGCGCCGCACCTGTGAGCAGCTCGGCGTCGTGCACGCGCTGCGCGCCGCTGATGATCTCCTCGCCGCGGATGAAGACGTCGTAGGAGTTAGAGTAGGTGGGGTCGTCGGAGCAGGGCATGGTGTAGAAGGGGCGCACCGCGGAGGGGTAGCTGCGGGGGCGGGGCGGCGAGGCGGCGGGGAGCAGGGGCGGGGGGCGGCGGCGCGAGTGCGCGCACGGCACGGCGCGGTGGGCGGAGCGGCAGGGGCGTACAACGGGAGGTGGGGCAGCTGCGTGCGGGCTAGCGCCAGAGCGGCGACGGAGGGCACGGGCTTGGCGCAGCACGGCGGGGAGCGGTGAGGCACGGCTGCGTCGTGTTTTGGGGACAAGCCGGCTGGCAGGTGCAGTGTTTCGCCGCCGCCCGTGTGAAGCGCTGGACCCGTGTGGCCGCAACGCCCCGACCCGTCGCGGCCCGCCCCTGCTCACGGCCGCGCTGCTGCCGTACCGGTGCAGGATGAAGAAGTCGGTGCCGTACTTCTCCTTGACAATGCGCCCCAGCGCGCGCTCCAGCTCGGTGTTGAGGTCGCCCAGCGGGTCCACATCCTGCGCGGGTGGATTGAGAGGAGGTTGGTGGTGGTCCAGGGCTGCCAGAGGTGACGGTGGCGGTGGCGGCCTCAGCCACCACGCACGTGCCGCTCTCAGGGCTGCCCAGCTGTCCTCTGCGTCACCCTCACCCACACCCCACACATCGACCGCTAGTAACAATCCAGCCCCCACATGTGCCGTATCGCCGCAGCGTGCCATGTTTACGTCATGCGGGCACGTAGCGACCCATGTCCGCTCACGCAGCCATGCACGCACGCACGCAGGCACGCACGCACGCACGCACGCAGGCACGCACGCAGGCAGGCACGCACGCGCGTACGCAAGCACGCACGCACGCAGGCAGGCAGGCAGGCAGGCACGCACCGGGTAGCCGCCCTCCTTGAGCAGGGCGATGCCTTCGGGGAAGGTCAGCCGCAGCGGCTTGAACGTGGGCACCTCGAAGGGGTACTGCTGCGAGATCACCTCCAGCTCCTTGGCTGCGGAGGCAGGGGTATGCAACGGGTACAGAAGTTGCGAGGGCAGAGACAAAGGTCCCAGTGCGGAGGCACGGACTAGCTCGCAATCTCGGAGGCAGCCGGCGGCGCATGCAGCCCAGCAACGGGTGGGTGCGATCCGCGGCACCCGCAAATTTGCTGCACGAAGGCTTGCTGGCCATTGTGATGGCGACTCGAGTCCGCACCCGTCACTGCTGCACCTCCATCAAGCAGCAGGCCCCCCTCACCATAGGTGGTGGACAGGCCGTTGAAGATGGCGCCAAAGAGCTTCTCGATCACGTCCATGACCTCGAAGTAGTGCTCGTTGATGGCCATCTCGAAATCCAGGCCCATGAACTCACACAGGTGGCGGTGCGTGTAGCTGAACTCGGCGCTGCAGGGATTCAGAAGCGCATGACAGGTGGAGCAGGAGCAGAGGGCGAAGAGGCATGAAACAGTGAGCGAGGGCAGCTTGCGGCACAGGGGCGTGGCTGCGCGCCGGCAGGCAGTCAAGCACGCGGGGCGGCGTTGAAAGCGCACGGGGCCCGCATGCAAGCGAAGCGCGCAGGCGGCCAGGCGCCGGCGGACGGGCGGCCCTGTGCGCGGCCCGTTGCAGTGCTCGGCGATGTCCCCTGCTCACCGGAACACGGGCCCGACCTCGAACACGCGCTCCATGTCGGCACAGATGGCCATCTGCTTGTACAGCTGGGGGCTCTGCGGGGTGGCAGCAGGGAGCGGGCGTGCCGGGGTGGGCCCAGCGGCCACGTCAGGTGACGGCGGCAGCTTGGCGCAGCCGACGGGGGCTGCGCGGGGGGGGGGCTGCGTGGCAGGCACGCCCACGTGCGCATGCGATTGCACTGGGACATCGGGACATCGGGACACGGACACGCGCCTCTGCATGTCGCCTGTAATCCGGCTCCTTGGGTGCGAACCGATGCCCATGCCCGGCCGCCACCAGGGGCGCTCAAGCACGCCCTCACCCTGGCCCCCGCCATCACAGCCCTCAACACGCGGCCGCACCCGCGCCGCCCCCCAACGCCTGCCCCCTACATCTGCGGTGCCATTCGTGGAGCCACGACGCGGGGGGCCCCGCCCGTGCCAGGCAGGCGGGCTGGGCGCTACGCTGGGGCCACACCCTTCTCTCGTCCCCTTCCCCGCCGCTCCTCACCCATAGTCACACACGCACGCGAGTCGCACTACTACATGTTCCTACTTCTGGTCACACGCTAGCGCGCGGCCGCACCTGCGCCAGGCAGGCGGGCGTGCCCATGTAGTCGAGGCGGAACACGGCGGCACCGCCCTCGGAGGCGCCCGCGATGAGCTTGGGCGTGTGGATCTCCTGGAAGCCGTCCGCCAGCAGCGTGTCCTTGAAGATCTGGGGGGCAGGAGAGGGGAGAGGGAGGGAGGAGGGAGGGGTGGTGAGTAACGCAACGCAATGCATGCCCCCAGGTGCCCCGCCCCCTGTGCATCCTTGACAGCTGTGGCTCGTGCCACAGCCCAGCGGCGGCGTCCAGAGCCCGTGCGCCCCCTCCCCAGCAGGTTCCTACTGCCGCCGCCGCAGCATGCCCTCCGCCCACTTCTGCGGCGGCCCATCCTCAAGGGCGTGCGGGCCTCTGCCCGGCGGCCCGTGCCCCCTCCCCAGCACCCTCCGCCGCCCCCTCCGCAGCCCCCTCCGCCCCCCCCTCACGCACGCCGCACCTGGCACACGGCGCTCTGCAGGCGGAAGATGGCCTGGTTGGCGGGGGTGCGCAGGTCCAGGAAGCGGTTGTCCAGGCGCAGGTCCTGGCCCACGGTGGGCAGGATCTCGCCGCGCTCGGCCGCGGCCTTGACCTCCTCCTGCGGGTGGCGAGGGTGGGGTGGGGAAGGGGTAGGTGCAGTGCCAGGTGCGGGGTGGGAGGGGGCCTGTGCCGGGGTTGAGAGCTCGGGCCAATGAGAGGGAGCCGCATGATGGGGACGGAAGCAGGGGAGGCGGGCAGGGAAACGGAACGCCGCTGGTTGCGCAATGCCGGGTGGCGTGAAGGGGAGGGCTGTGCGTGGGGCCGGGGCGAGAGCCCCCCCTGAGCGCGGGCGGGTGGAGAGGAGAGGCGGGCTGGCGCACGCAGCGCCGGGGGCCGCACGGCCGGGCCCGATGGCCCAATCTGCACGTGTGCTGCTGCGCGGTCTCCACGCCCTGCCCTGCCCGGCTGCATGGGCCCGGCTGCGCTGGCGCTTGCGCCTCCTTTGCCCATGCGCCGCTGCAGCTGCGTACAGCGCATCGACGCGCTGGTATGAGCGAAGCGGCCATGCGGTTATGCCGGGGCCGGGGCCGGGGCCGGGGCCGGGGCCGGGGCCGGGGCCGCACCTCGGAGCGCGCGGCGTCCACCAGCTCAAAGGGCAGCACAGCGGCGCGGCTGATGCAGCGGATGCCCAGCACCTTGAGCTCCACCTGCGGTAGGGGCGCCAGCAGCAGGTCGGCCAAAGTTGCGAAGTGGCAACACCCATGCTGATGCGCGGGTGCCGCCAGGCAGCGCCATGGGGCCCGGCGGCACATGGCGCAGAGCCGGCCGCGTCAGGCAGGCCGCCAGGGGGTGGCGCCGCCGGGGAGGTGAGGCGCAGGCGCAGGCTGGCGGCGAGGCCATCGGGCCCGGGCCCGCTGTCGGCGCCCTCGACCATCTCGCCACCGCCCCTCCCCGCAGTCGCCACGTCCCGGCGCAGGCTCGGGGTGTATTGCCCCTCTGCTCCTATGCTCGCAGGGCTGCTCCTCCGTGCCCCTGCCCCTGCACAGCGGCGCCCTGCTCACGTCCTTCTGGCTGCAGCCCTCGATGGGCGCGGCCGGCACCTTGACGATGCCCTCCACGTCCACGATCGACTCCTTGGTGATCTGCGTCGCGTACTTGACCATGCCCTTGCTGACCGTGGTGTCGTCGGCGAAAAGGATGGCCTAGTGGCGAGAGAAACGACGGTGAAGAGGGGTGGAGGGAGGCGGGCAGAATGATGCGGCTGGCGCGACCGACCCGGGCGCCGGCGCCGGAAAGTAGGGCTGCAATGCGGCGGCGTTCCCCCGGGGGCCGCAGTGGGCCGCAGTGGGACGCAGTGGACCGCAGTGGGCCGCAGTATCGCCGGGCAAAGCGCGCTCGCGCTGCCCGAACGGCCAACGCAGGCCCCCGACCCTGCGATGAGATAAGCAGTCACCACCGACGGCGACGCGGCCCGGCGCAGTCCCGTGGTGTCGCTCGCTGACCTGCACGGTGGCGGTGCGCTGGCGGAGCACAAGGAAGGCCGACTTGCCCTTGCCGCGGGTGGTGTGGATGCGGGCGCGGATCAGGACCTGAGGAGGGGCCCGGGCAGGGACAGGGACAGGGAGGAGGGGGCGATTTGTCATGGGCGGCGGAGGGCAGGGAGCGCATCCAGGCAGCAGCCCGGGGCGCAACACGTGCAGGCAGGCGCCCGCAGCGACGGCCAGCGACAGGTGGCCAGCGGACGGCGTGGGGACGCAGGCCCCAACGCAGGCCGGCCACCATCCCCGGCGCAGGACAACGGGGTAGCGCCGCAGTCCCTATTGCGGCTGGTGTCGTCGGCGGGGCGCTGGGGCTGGTCCCCCCGCCGCTCTGCTGTCCCAACCGCCGGCCCGGGCAGAGCCCTGTGCAGCTGCATCCGGCGGCGCAGCGCACACGGCTGCGCTGCCGCTACCAGCGAGCCGGCGAGCCGCCGAGGATGCGTCCGTGCAAGGCAGGGCCGCAAGTGGGCCCACAGGGGCAGCGCGCCTGTTGGCGCGCGCGCGCCGGTGCGATTCGCCGCCTGTGTGCTTGTCGGCTGCAGCACGCGAGGCTCACGGCAGGCCGCCATGGCCGCACGGGGGCCGTGCCAGCCCGGCCAGCTGGCGAGCCACGGCATGCCGCAGTCCATGGCTAGAGGGTTCCAGGTCCGCGGCTGCTGAAAGGACAGCTCGACGGGGAACCGCTGCTGCACCAGCGCCAGCCACCGCAGCAGAGCCCGGCGCCAGCGCCAGTCACGCAGCCCCGCACGCAAGCAGGGCGCAGCGCTGCCACCTGGCGGAGCGGCATGCCCGCCGCGCCCGCGCCGCTGCGCCGCGCTGGCGCTCGGCTCGGCTGGGTAAAGCGCCAGGACCGCGTCAGGACCGCGTCAGGCAGCCGTGAATGTACGGTGCTCCTTCCTGCAACGGTGCTCTCCGCGCCGCTGTGGTGCAGCACCGTTGGCGCCCGAGGCCTGCCTCGCCAGCCCCGCTGGGCCCAACCGGTGCTGCGAACGCCGAGCCCCGGCTCCCAAGACCGGCCGCCGCAACTGCAGCTGACGTTTCATAGGGCGCCACAGCTGCCAGCAGCGGCGTCCTCGCGCTCTGCGAGCCCCGTCGCCCCTCCCTTCCCACCCTGTCCGCAGCGTCGGCGCCGACCCAGACACGACAGCTGCGCACCTTCTGGTCCTCCAGGCTCTTGTCCAGGGCCTCCACCTTGGTCCAGACCCGGCCGCTCAAGCCCTGGCTCTGCACCATGGGCACATCGCCGTACATGTCCTTCAGCGGGTCGTCCGCCTCGGGCTGAGTCATCACGGCCGCCTTCACGCCGCGCTGAGCCGCCTGTGTTGCCATGGTCGAGTGAGAGGAATGGGGTGGACCGTCAGGGGAGGGGGGCCCAGGAGGGTGCGGTTGGGCCCGGCCTGGCCCCGTTAGTAACTGTTGGGGTGAGGGGCCGTTGGTTTGTGCAGCTGCGAGCAGGCCACGACTCACGCGCTCCGCCTTGGCAGCCTCCTTGGCAGCCTTCTCAGCCGCCTTGGCGGCCTTCTTGGCCTCAACGTCCTTGGGGTCGCGCGACGACGCCATGCTGGACTGCGAATCCTGTGGCACGAGGGCGGGCGTGAGTAGCGCGATGAGCGTCGCTGTGGCAATTAACAACAGATCAACGCAGAATGGGCGATATCTGGGCTCCTAGGGCACCGCGCTGCGCCGCCGACCGCGGTCGCGAAATGATCGCGTGCAAGCAGAGCCCGTGCGCGCTCACACCGCGCACCTCCAGCGTCAGCGACGCCACCTCAGGCTCGGCCATCTTGCTGTGCTGACGCCAAGCGTTGCTACTAGAAAGCGCTCGGCACGATTGCCGGAACCACAACGAAGACAGGCGCGCTAGTGATGGCTGAATTGTGACCACCCGTTGGTGCCGCTAGTGAACAGCGGAGCTGTGGGTTTGGCGTTTCGCTCCTCCTCCAAAATGCAATGGTTCCAATGATTGGAGCTCAGAGCGAGGGCGTTGCATACCAAGGCAGCTAAACGAACTTAAGCCAATTCTTGCTAACAATTTGTCTGAACCTTGCGTTGCGACTGTCGAAGTAGTCCGCATTGCACTCGCTGCCCCTAGCGGACCGCTCAGCAGCATGGCTGACGGTATGTACATGCTGCTCGTTCAGAGTGCACGGTAGCGTCACTTCCCGCGCGGCCTGAGCCCTCCCGCCTTCTGCACTCGCAGCTGCCGCGTCTCAACCGGACAGCTCGGCCGCGGCCGCAGCTCCGTTGCCACCAGCGGCGATAACGACACCTGAGGCGGTGAGGCTGAGGCCGGGGCAGCAGGAGGTGCCACCAGCCCCGATGGGGTCGGCACTATGGTGTTGCTCCAACCCCACCCTTTCGCCGCAACCCCAGGTCAAAGCCGCAGAGAAGGCGGCCGTGGGCGTGCACAAGAAGATCAACCTTGCAGCAGCACCCATCCGCCAATACCTGGTGCGGAGCCGCAACGCGCCGGCGCCCCGCCCCGCACTCTGCAGGCGTGCCCAGGCCAGGGGCGTCACGCCGGACAGCGGCAGCGCCTCCTCGCCCCGCCCAACCAGCCCACGCCCCGCCCTTTCCCACCTTCCTCCTCCCGCCACAGGAAGCAACGGTGGTGCCGGTGATGATGCAAGGCATGCAGGCACTGTGCAAGGAGCGGCCAGACAACCCGGTGGAGTTCCTGGCCTACTACCTGCTCACGCACAACCCGCAGCCCAACACCAAGCCGCTGCCGAAGGAGGCCGCGGCCGCGGCGGCCGCGGAGCAGGCTGCGCCCGCACAATAGCAGCGGGCGGGGTGGCCGCCGGCTGCCGTGCGGTAGCCGTGGGCGGACTGCGGACGGGGATGGCGGGCGGCATGGTTGTGGCTGGTTGACTGGATGGACAGGCTGTGGCCGGGCGGGATGGGGCGGTGAGGCGGGAGGTAGAGGCCGGGAGGGAGGGCGGGGCTTGGTGCGGGGCTTGGCGAGGGGCTTGGCGAGGGGCTTGGCGGGATTACGTGTGGCTTGTTGCGCTCGAGGCACACGGGCCGCATGGCTAGCGGCGGCAACGCAGGCTGGCGATGCCGGTGAGGCCTTCGTGGACAGCACGATATCGCTTCGCAAATATGTGCGGGTGTTACAGGTTTGGACGTCAGGAGCGGTACGACATTTGGCTGGGTTGGCCAGTGCCGCGTCGGTTAGGGATGCTGGTTGGGCGGTGGCCCGTCGGGCATGGTGCTGCGGGGGTCGCATGTATCATCGCGTCCATCGCAAGGTATGGCGACGGTGGGACGTGCAGGCATCAAGGCTGCTGTGGGTGCCTTAGGTCCCAAGTCCGGATGGGCCTGTGACGGGAGGCAGATGCGTGCGAGCGCGCCCCGGCGACGCTGGTGCGGGTCGGCATGGGGTGTTTGAGCGCGTGACCGGCGGTTGCTCCGTTGCTGCAACACCGAAGACTGCACATGAAGTTCCGATTGCAACGGTATCCACGAGCGCTCTTACAAGCAACACCACCCGTTCCCCGCCCAAGACGTGGGCTGTTGACGCGAACGCAGCAGCGCGTCGTGTAATAATACAACGCGTGCAGTGCCGCGCCTAGGTCCAGCCGCAACGCAGAACGCCGCGTCAGCCAGTCCGCCAGCCGAGCAGCGCCGCAGCAAGCGGAGCACGCACCAGCTCTGTCGGCGTTCTTTGATGCCGCTCTACCGCTGCCGACACCCCACTCCCTATGCCCTGGCGCTGTCCCCGAGGGCTCATGCACTCCATCCCAGCTCAGCCGTGGGTGCACTCACCACCATGCGACTCAAGACCGCAGCCCGCCGCCCGCATTCGCGCCAATCCCACCTCGCGGGCGGCGAGTCACCCCCCGCTGCCCCCTGCCCGCAGGTAGGGCGCGGCCTCAACTTCCATCCGCCACGCCGGCTCCTTTCCTCCTGAGACCTCCTCCCCCTCCCCACTCCGTCCCTTCCTCCTCGTCACCACCCCCCACCACGCCGCGCCTCACGCGATGCGGCGCTCGCGGCCCAGCTCCCCGTACGTGGCGGGAATGTCGCTGCCCTGCACGAACTCGCGCTTGACGCCCGCCGGCGTGATGGTGACGGTGCGGATGCAGCCGCCGCTGCTGGCGTCCCAGGTCATGGCGTAGCGCAGGCAGGCCTGCACGAAGGCCAGCGCCTGCTCCTGGCTCATGCCGTCGCGCCAGTTCTTGTCCGCAAAGCCGTTGATGTAGGTGGAGCCGGAGCCGCTCATGGCGAATGCCGTGGGCGTCATGGTACCGCCCAGCGATATGGAGTACACCTGGAATGAGGAGCGGGGACACGAGCGGGGGTTGGCGCGCTAGGCATGCGAGGGAACCTGGGGTGAGCAGGGAGTGACTTCAATTTGAAGGCAAGTAGTTCGGAGTGCGCGCGGGGCTGCGCGGCAAACAGGCGGGAAGGTGCCGTTGTGGGATGTGGGGCGCAGTGCCCCTTGGGTGGGAGGCGGGTCGACGACAGCCCACACGCGCCAATCGCACACGCCTGAGACCCCTGCTCCTGACGCGGCCCCTGCCGCCACCCCCCCCCCGTGTTGCCGCACCTGCGGCCCTCCGTGCTTGTCCACGCCCGCCACCAGCATGCCCGCCTGCAGGAAGTCCTTGTTGTTGTAGGCCATGGTCTTGACCAGGTTGGCAACCGTCTTGACCGATACCTCATCGCCCTGCGAGCGAGGAAGCGGCGCGAGGGATCACGTTCGTGGGACCCGTGTGACGGCTCCCGGACAGCGGAGCAACGAGTGGAGGCCGCGCGGCCGGCCAGCGGCGTGCCCGGGGCACGGGGCATCGGGGCTGGAGGCAATGGCGCCCTCGGGCACCTAGGCGAGCATGGTGCGCCCGCCCAGGTGTGGAGCTGAGTACCCGGCGGGAGGCTATTGCGCTGAGGGCTGCAGAGCCAGGAAGCGCACCTCCTCAGCCTGGTGTTGCGCGACGAAGTGCTGCACGTAGCTGGCAATGGCCTGCGTGTCCGCTGCCGAGCCTGACCGCAGGCAGTACACGTTGTCGCACAGCGGCGTGATCTTATCCTGCACGCGATTCGCAATGTAGTTGCCGTTGGATGTCCGCGAGTCGGCCCCGAGAATGACACCTGCGTCCCGGAGAGCGCGGGAGGGAGGTGGGTGGGGCGGTGTGGGGGAAGGGCGCCAGGGTTGTGTCGGCACTACAAGGCGACACGCACCGCCGTTGAACGTGACTGCTATAATAGTCGTCCCCAGAGAGATGGGCGTCGACAGAGACGGGTCCCCGGGGGCGGGCCCCATGGTAGCGCGCAGATCCCAAGTCAGGAACGAGACGAGCTACAATGAAGTACGCTTCCTGAAGACCGTGTATAGCAGGTGTGAGCAATCACGCGGGAATGGTGTAACGGGTTCTCCAGGAAGAGTTTGGCATCACGTCAAGCGATGCCCAATGCAGGAAGCAAAGCCGTGCCAAACTCACTATATCGGTCTCCATACCATCTTACATAAGCTTGCAATGCATAGCGTGCCTTGAGAAATGAAGAAGACGTCGTTCCACACGAACCCGGTGGTTAATAAATGGGAGGAAGACCAGCGGCGCAAGCAGATGCAGCGGATGCTGGATCGAGCCAAGTCGAGCCTGCCCCCGGAGGCGCGAGGTGTGAATTGGCGACTGGCATGTCTACAGCATGCCGCTGCGGCGCTTGCCGACTGCGGCCCGACCCAACTTGCGCTTGCGATGCATGTTGGCGAGCGCGCAGCGCAAGCAACGTTGCTCTGCTACCCCCGCGCCCCAGTCCGTCCGTGCCGTGTTAACAACGATGTCCATACACCGCGCTCGGTGACCCGGGTGCTTTCCCCGCTCCCCTTGCGCAGGCGCCGGCAAGGCAGTCCCTAAGAAGCCCTCTCCCTACGAGGCGGAGCTGAATGCGCGCAACCCGGCTGCTCGCAAGCGGTCACTCAGCGGCGCGGAGGGCACAGGCGCCGGCGCCGGCGGTGGCGTGGCCGTGGTCAACGTAGCCGAGCTCGATGGTGGGCTGGGGTGATTTGAACGGCCCGTGCCGAAAGCTCCCCATGCCTTACACACCAGCCACTCATCCGCAGTTGGTGGTGTCAAGTCGAGAAACACCGGGGGTCGGTGGCACAGCTCCGTGATGCCAGGAGGGGCGCTTGAATCGTCGTGTTTGTGTGCCACCCAAACCCCGCCCCGCAGACCTCATCTATAACCGGCTGCAGGACATCCTCGGTCTGCCGCTGGTGCGCAGAGCAGCCGCCGCCCGCGCCGGGGGCAAGGCCGGCACGCCGCCCAAGCCGCCGCGCCCCGGGCGGCGGCCGGGCTGGAACGACGACTGGAATGCGCCCGCGTCCGCCTCGCCGCAGCCCGCGTGGGGCGAGCTGCCCGTGAGGGGCACGAGGCAGGCCGGTGAGCAGCCGCCGCTGCGCAGCCCCACACGCAGCGTAGCTCGGCTCAGCCGGTTGCAGCCGCTGCCCAGCCCCACAGCTCAGCAGCTTAGCTCGGCTCAGCCCGTTGCCGCCGCCGCCTACGACGCAGCCACGCGCTGGGCCGCTCATCCGCATGCTGAGCCCGCGTGTCTGCGCGCCCTCTGACCCACATGTGCGCCGCCTCCCGCTCGCTACACCAGGAGGGCTTGCGCCAGGCCGCTCACCCCTCAGGGGCGCTGACCTGCGCCGCCCTCGCCCCGCCCTCGCCCCTCCGCAGACCGGAGCCCGGCCAAGGGCGCCAGCCCCTACGGCCTGGCGCACGCCCACCCCTACACCACCTCCAGCGCGCCGCCCTCGTCCATCCCCCGCCCGCGAGGCGTGCCGCCGCTCCGCAACCCCTCGCCGCAGCAGCTGCGCATCCCGCCGGTGGGGCCCTCGCCGCAGGGCGGCGGCGGCGGCGGCGCGGGAGCGGGCGACGGCGGCGGACCTGGCCGGCGCGCCGCCAGCTCCAGCGGCATCGGCTCGCTTCCGCGCGGGGGCGGCGGCGCAGCAAGTGAGGCGCCGGGGTGTGTGCGCCTGCGGCAGGGTAGCAGGGGCCGTGCGGCAGCAGGGGCCGTGCGGCCGACCGAGCGAGGGTCTAATGAGGGCATGGCGGTTGCAGCTCGGGCGCTGGCGCTGTGTGGGGCCACATGTGGCGGCGCCCCAGGGCCCGACCAGGGTTGTTGCAGGGACGGGCCGAGCCCCCCGTGACGGGCCGGCGTGTGCTGCCGCGGCAGCAGTACGCACCCTGCTGACGCGCGCCTTTCCCCCTCCGCTGCTTCCTGGCCTGACCCCGCGGCCCCAGGCGAGCGGGTCGTGCTCATGCCCTCCCCCACGGCCGGCGGCAGCCCCGGCGCGTCCGGCGCGCGGCCGCCGTCGTTCCGCTACGGCGCTGGCGGCGCCGCCGCCGACCCCGGCAGCAGCACCGTGTTGGAGCGCTCGACGGTGGCGGCCATAGCGGCGCTCAACCCGGCGGCGCCGGCGGCGCAGGCTGCGGCGGTGCGGCTGGGGCAGCACGGCCGCCAGGCCGAGCCGGCGGCGCCGGGGCACCGCGGGGCCACGGCCTGGGCCGCCGACGGCAGCGAGGGTGTGGGCGGCTCGCTGCAGCACTCGCTGCAGCACTCGCGGCGGCTCAGCGGCAACGGCGGCGGCCCGGGCGCGGCGGGGCAGTCGGACCCGGCGGCGCGGTCGCTGGCGTCGCTGTCGCACGCGGGGCCGGCGGGCGGCGTGACGTCGAGCCTGTCCCGCCGGCCGCCGGTGGCGCCGCCGTCGCTGGCGTCGCACCCTCGCGCCGCGGCGTCGGCGCCGTCGGGGTCGTCGCACGGCGGGGATGGCTCGATGGCGGTGGAACCGCCGGCGGTGGCGGCGTCGACGTCGGGTCGGATTGGGGCCGGCGGCGCCGCCGCCGACAGCGGTGCCGGCGGCGGCGGCGGGGAAGAGGAGGAGGAGGACTACGGGGAAGACTTTGAGGAATATGACGAGGACTTTGAGGACGACGATGACGACGGCGGCGGCGGCGACGGAGCAGCGGCGGCCGATGATGCCGGCGAGGCGGCGGAGGGGCCGGGTGGGCGCGGCGGCGGCGGCGGCGGCGGCGACAGCCGGCGAGAATCAACGGCGCAGCTGGCGGCGCTGCGGCAGTCGGTCAACGCGCTCAACGGCCTGGTGCAGATGAAGATCCAGGTACGGGCGCACGGGCTCGCACGACAGGCCAGGATAACGCATCGTCTCTGCGCATCAGCGGCCGGGGACCTGTCAGTCACGTCTGCAAACGTCCCAACCCCGCGCCCCTGCTGGGGGCCGCAGGAGCTGGGCCGCGCCTCACATGCCGGCGACCCCCTCGGCCGCTCCTCGCGCTTGGGCTCGGGCTCCGGGTCCGGGGCGGCGGCGGCCGGCGCCATGCTCGCCTCCATGGCGCTAGCGGGCTCCGAGGAGGCGGGCGGCCACGAGGGCGGCCACGGCGGCCTGGGCGACTCCAACCTCATGGATGGCCTTCGCCAGAGGTGGGCCGGGCCGGCATCACACGACAGTCGTTATAGCGTAGCACCCTGCGACTCAATTAGACGCGCCACCGCTAGACAGCCAACCGGATGGCCTGGGCGAGTCGAACTGCCTAGTCGATTTGCTCCAGGGGACGGCCGCCTTGCTGGGCCGCGACCTGCTGTGTGCGGCACCGCACTGGGCGTGCGGCCACACACCCGGCGCCCCCCAGCTGGAAGCAGCCACAGCCCCGACTGCGCAGCACCGCGCTGGTCGGCGGGCCGCTGCTGCCCCATCTGCCGCTCCGCCGTCACAGCCCCCCGACCTCCTGCATGGCGCCATTGCATGGGCCCACTGCCGCCCGCACCCTCCGCTGCCCCACCCCGCAGCGACCTGGACTACCTGGACCGACTGGGCGCGGCCATGCCCGGGGGCCACGGCCACGGCCACGAGCACGAGCACGAGGATGACCACGACGCGACCTTTGTGGTGGAGCCGGGCGCGCCCGCCGGCAAGACCCGCGCCTGGGGCGACCGCCAGCCCTGGGAGCAGGGCGCGGGCGAGGCGGCGACGGGGCTGGAAGTGCTGCGACAGCGCCAGGAGCGTGAGCGGCAGCGCCAGGAGCAGGAGCGGCGCGCGAGCGAGGGCGCGGGCGCGGGCGCGGCGGGAGGACCGTCGGCAAGGCAGTCGCGGGAGCAGCCGGCGGCGCGGCGGTCGCAGCAGGCGGCGGCGGGTGGTGCGGGTGGTGGTGGTGGTTGCGGCTCGCGCGCCTGCCGCACCTCTGCGGCTGAGGAGGACGACTCGGTGCTGCTGGGCGAGACGGTATCGCCGAGTGAGGCCGCGGCGCGGGGGTGGACCGCGATGCAGGGCGCCGCATGCAGATGGGGGCCATGTCGTCGAGCACACAGACAGGGTTGTGGTCCTCCGACCGACCATCCCTGCCGCAAGCACCACACGCCCCACACCCCACACGCGGCACCCCTGCCCCTCTGCCCCTGCCCGCAGACCGGGGCACCGCCGGCGCCGCCGCCGCCAGCCAGATCGCCGCCGTGGGCTCTGCGCTCAACGCGCTGGCCTCCTCCGCCGCCGCCCTCAGCGGCCCGCAGCGCGCCAGCCTGGCGCACCAGACTGACGCGCTGTACGGCAGCCTGCTGCAGCTGCACGAGCTCATGAGCGGGCCGAGGGGCGCGGAGCTGCGCTCGCCCTCGCCCTCGGCCGCCGACAGCCCCGCGGGCGGCTTCACGCCCACCCACATGTCGCCCGTCACCTCGCCCACCCACGCCGCGCGGCCCGGCTCGGGCTCGGGCGCAGGCTCGGGCACGGGCCGGCCCGGCTCGGCGGCGGCCGGTGGCGCGACGGGGCTTGGCTCGCGGCCGGCCAGCGGCAGCGGCCTGGGCTCGCGGCCGGCTAGCGGCGCGCGGGCGCCGCCGCCGCTGCCGCTGGAGCCGTCGGAGCGGCGGCGCGAGAGTGAGTACGGCGGCGCGGCGGAGGCGTCCTGCGGCGGGGCAGGCAGCGGAATGGGCGGCGGCGGGGCGGTTGGCGGCCCGGGGGCTCACATGAAGCTGACGCCCAAGAACCGGCTGGTGGCGGAGGACGTGGCCTGGATGGCTGGGCTGGTGCAGAGCCTGTCGGAGAGCTTGCACGGCTTTGGGGACTCCATGGGGGCGTCGGGCGGGGGCATGGAGCTGCCGGGGCTGTGAGGGCGGGGGATGCGGGAAAGGGGACGGAGACGGGAGGTTAGCGGATGGGGGGAGGAAGCGGTGGGAACTGGGCGGCGAGGGGGTCGCGAGGCCTGGTGACGTGTGCTGCTTGTGTCCGTGGAGGGGCGTGGCGGGGGAAGCTGGGGATGGCGCGGTGTGATGGGAGCATGAGAGGCGCATGAGAGGGCGAGGGCGAGGGTGTGGGGCGAGAGAGCGGCCGTCCTTGCGCCGCCGCTGGCCGAGGCGCGCGTCCGCGTCTTTCGGCGAGGTGCCACGTGAGCTTTCAATGTAACCAGTGATTGGTCTAGTGTGTTCAACTTTACAGGGCCGAAATAGAGTACCACCTCGCACGCGGCGCGCCCCGGGCTGGTGGCGCGCTGGTCGTGCGTACGGTAGGAAGAAAGTAGGGATGCGTCTAGATGCACCCGTGCGGGAGGCAATGCAGAGCCCAGCTGTGTGCCGCTGTGGGGTGCGAGAGCACCACCTGCTGGACCCGTTTGCCACTGCCACTGCCACTTGACTACTTGGGGTGGCTCGGGAGCAGCCGCGAGCACTGGCCTGGGCATGGGTGGGCCATCCATTTGGCACGCAGCTAGCAGTGCCCCGCACGGCGGCGCCGGCGTGGGCCTGGAGCGCGTGGTGATGCTCTACTGCGCGCTAGGCAACATCTGCAAGACGTCCATGTCCCCGCGCGACCCCAAGCGCCTCACGCCCACCGGCCTGCGGCTGGCGGCGCGGCGTGGGATGGCTGGCGGGGGTGCGGGGAGGTGGCGGTCGCACCCAAGGGTTGTGCCGCGTGTGGTGTGTGGGGTGGCAGCGTGCATGATTGTGTGGAGGGGGCGGGCGGTTGCGTGGGTGGAAGCGGTTGCGTGCCGTGGAGGAGGGACGGCGCGGCCTCTGGCGCTGGCGCGAGGGAAGTCGGCAGGGCGTGTGCAGGAGGTTGAACGGAGCGGCAGTTTGGGCGGGGCAGGGTCGGTATGTGCAGGGCGTGGGCTGGGGCACCCTGCGGGGCGCAGCCGTGTGTGAGGGAGAGCGCGCGGGAGACAAGAGGTGCGGGCAAACCCTTTCCTTAGCACGCCTCGCCTCGCCTGCAAGCACGAGTCGTCCATTGCTCAGAAGGCGATCGACATCCACCTCCACCTACCCTGCCCCTGCATGTGTTAGCGGCCGCCGCTCACGACGAAACATGTGCAGGGCTCGAGAGACGGCTGTCCGGCTTGAATTCGCGTGGACACTTACAGCCCTCCTGCTGCCGCAGCCCGGCCTGCGGTGAGCGCACGCGGGCGGACGGCCCGCCGCACCGCACACACGTCCCAACACCCGCCCGCCGCCATGAACTGCATCCTTACACGCAGCACGCAAGCGCGCTTCATTCCAGCCAGCAGCAGCAGCAGCAGTGCTAGCCGCACGCGTACATACGATCACAGCCACAGCATGCCCGTGCGCAGCGAGTGGGATGCAAGTCATCCATCGACACCAAGCAAGCGGCCACGCAGGCCAGCGGGAGGGTCAGCTGGGCAGTGCGCTGCCCTTGCAGCAGCAGCCCGCCGTCGCCTCCGAAATAAGCCCAAGCCCACACCCACCATCGGCGCATGCGCTCCTGCCGCACCAGCCTACACGCCGGCAGCGCTGCACCCCGTACGCACGCACGTGTCTTCAGTGTCATGGAAACCAACCGACCGTGCTTTGGCCTACATTGAAACCGACGACTACAGCACAACACGGCATCGCGGCAAACAATTCTTCCTTCATTCGTTTTTCCAGACCACGTTAGCTGCGCATTGCAGCGAGGTCACGCCGTCTCCTTGCCCGCCGGCTCCTGCTCGGCCAAGGGCGGCTGCCGCGTCCCCACCTCCGCCGCCTCGCCCACCGGCCCAGCCGGCGGCGGCGCCACACCCGCCCCAGCACGCGGCGCCACGGGCTCCGCCGCCACGGCCGTGCTCGGCTCCTTGCCGTGCTGCGAGCCCGCTGGCGCACCGCCCTTGGCCGCAGCCCTGGCGCGCTGCTGCAGGAATTGGCTGGCCAGCGCCGAGAACTTGCACCTGGCTCGTAGCTGCGCGCCGGAGGTGTGGAACAGGAAGGGGAAGGGCACGCAGGCGAGCGAGAGGAAGGCGGGGATGGCAGAGGCCCAGTGGATGCCCAGGTTTTCGAACCTGCGGCCAGCAGAGGGCAGCGGAAGGAGCGGCGTGGGTGCGGCGGGGGAGAGTGGGCGAACGCGTGGCTGAAGGATGGACACCTCTTGCTTTGGCAACCCCTCAGGATGGTTGTCGCCCGCTCGCCTGACCCCAGGCAGGGGCCGCGTTGTAAGCCTGCTGCTCACATGATTGGCGTGAAGAGCGGGAAGACCATGCCGAAGAGGGAGCGCAGCACGGAGCTGGCTGCCAGCACGCTGGCAGCGAAGATGAGGTACGAGTCGATGAGGTAGTTGTTGGCTGCGTGGGGGGTTAGCGTAGGGGGCAGGGAGGGGAGGCGGGCTGAGGGACGCGTGCATGCCGAGCAGTGAGCGAGGGCGGGCTGGCAGGACCGCCTAGCAAAGCAGGCGGTGGCCTTGGCGTCGGAGCAGCGCCCATCAGGAGCGAGGCCTCCTGTTGCGCCCCTGCCTGCTGAACTACACATGAACACACCTGACAGGAACAGCAGCACCATGCCAAAGCCGAAGGGCACAGTGCCCAGCTCGCATACCTGCGGCAGCAGCGAAGAAGTGGAGGCAGCGCAGGGAGGCGGCTCGAGGGAGGCCAGCGATGCACAGGCCGAATGCCCACAGCGGGCCACCGCATTGCCAAAGCCATCCGGACCCATGCGGCCGCGCCGCCCCCACGCCCCATGCCACGCACGCCCCTTTGCCCACTGCTCACGATCCAGTGGACACTGGGTCCGTTGGTGAACGCAAACCAGAAGAGCCCCACGGGTATGGCCAGCGCTCCGACCATGGTGGGCGGCAGGCGGGCCTCGGGCGGCGCCAGGCCGCCGTGCGCCTTGGCCACCCGCACGTAGCGCCTGCGAGGCGCCATCCGGACCCAGGGGGAAGGGGCACGCCACGTCAGGCAGTGCAACAGATGCAAGCAGGCCCAGGGGGCCACGCCACGTCAGTGCAGTAGGCGCAGAGCAGCGGCCCCGCAGCCGGCAGATGCCTCGCAGGGTCACAGGGTCGGGGGCGCGGGGTCACAGCATGCTGCTGTGTGCTCCTGGGCGAGCCCCGTTGAGCCTCTGCTGGCGTGCCTGCTGCTGCTGGCGGCGCACCTGTTGTCAAAGATGTTGTAGATGACGGCCGCCATCATGCCCACCGCGATGCCGGCGTACGCCAGGCCGCTCACACCCGGGCTCCAGTGCCGACCGCGCTGCGAGGGGCAAAACAAAACACACGCGCGGGCGACAGGTTGGGTTGGCAGCAGCAGGCAGCGGGCGCGGCGAGGGCAGGCGTGCCTGGATGCGACGGGAGCGGCGCGCGCGGCTGTTGGTTGCGCGACTCACCTGGAACACGATGGGGAATGCGGCGAAGAGCAGGTAGAGGATGCCGTAGATGATGGCCATGTAGATGCTTCGCAGCGGCAGCAGGACGATGACGGGTTGAATGGGATTACGATGGGAAGGCTACGTACAACTTCATCTTGTATGTGGATCACTGGCCGTGCACCGTGTGCCCCATCCAGGTCCTTTGCTGGCCTGGCCCCAGCGCTAACAGACACCCACGGTGCCCAAACGTGCCCGAAACCCGAAATACGGCCACACCTGATGGCCAGCACGATGGGCTCCATGAACCTGAAGGTCCAAGGGACAGGGGACACGGTCACGCCGGCTCGGCGCAAGCTCCTCAGTCGTTGCTATAGCCCCGCCCGGCCCCAATCCAAACCCTCGCCTGCCGCTGCGCCTCGCCTCGCCAGCGCACGCGCACGGCGCCGCAGCCCACGACGCCCCCTGTCGGCACTCACAGCATCATCCACGGCCGGACCAGGCTGGTCTTGAGCAGCGCCCCCAGCTTGAGGCCCCCACTGGCCGCGTCGTACTTGGAACGGTGCAGCTTGCCTGCGGGCCGCAATGCGACAAGGCGCATGCAACATGTTTGCCTACCAACGACCAGCGCGCGTTGCTGCATAACATCTCCAGTACGTAGTGATCCATGAGCCCCGGTGCCAGCTAGACCCATGGTGGCGCAGTAGGCTGCCGGCCGCGCCACGCCCCGTAAACCCACCCGCCCACGCACACCCACCCGTGCGCTTGGTGAGCTCCGCGGCGCGCTTCCGCAGCAGCACTGGCGCGTAGGTCTCGGGCAGGAACACCAGCCCCAGCGTTGTGATGGTGCCCGTGAAGATGGCCATGATCCACATGACCCACCTGCGAGCAGGGCGCGAGGGCACGCGTTGATGGGAGGCAGGCAGGAGTGAGCGCGCTAAGAGGGCGGGGCCGCGTCTCACCACACACACAAGGGGAGGCAGCACTGTGCACGGCGCCGCTGGGTGACCCCGCCGCACCCGCAGCCCCGCCGTGCCAGCGCGGCTGCGCACGCACCTCCAGCCCACGGCCTCCCCCGCAAAGCCGCCCACGATGGGGCCCAGCACGGGCCCCAGGAAGGGCGCGGCCGCGAACAGCGACATGGCCAGTCCGCGCATGTTGGCGGAGAACATGTCGGCGATGGCGCCGCCCGCGTTGGTGAGCGGCGAGGAGCCGAACTGGGTGCAGGCAGGGCACGCAGGGGGCGGCAGGGCAGGGCAGAGGGAGTCAGGCAGGGGCGGGGGCGTCAGGCAGGCTGGCAGGCAGGTGGATAGATGGCGAGGAGCCGCACTATACCTGCCGGCATGGCAGCAGATAGGAGGGCAGGTGGGGGACAGCTGGCAGTGCACCGGGCTGGGCTGTCGGCTGGCAGTGCTGCTCACCGCTCCCGCGAAGAAGCGCAGCAGTGCCAGCGCGCCCATGCTGGGTGCGAGCGCGGTGCCGACGTTGAAGGCGGTGAGCGCAGTGTAGGTGGCGAGGAAGAGGCGGCGGCGGCCGAAGACCTCGGACAGGGGCGCCCAGATGAGGGGCCCCACCGCAAAGCCGAGCACAAAGAGGCTGCGTCGGAGGGAGGCGGGGGCGGGCGGCAGCTCTTGAAACCGACGCTCAAGGACATGCCTTCGGCATCCGGCCGGGGCGCGAGCGCTGGCGTGTGTCCGGACCAACTGGGGTTCGCCAGCGCCGGCTGCTGGCCGCACCTTATGCCGAGGATGACGTCCGTGGAGCTGGCTCCGAAGTCGGCCTTGATGCCAACTGCGTGTCGGCGGCGGCGCGACAGGAGTTGCCGGTCAGCGCGACATGCAGGTGTTGCGGCCCATCTGAGGCGGGCCCCCGGAGAGGGCGGCGCGTGCGAGCGAGCTGAGCATGCGCTGGCGTGCATGGCACGGGGTTTGCCGTGCCCGTGTGCCAGTCTCCGCCCTGGCCGGTGTCGTCGACAAGCTGACGCCTGACGGCAGCCGACCCACATCAACAAGCTGGCATAGCTTTGCCCCTGCAGCCCGCAGCTAGCCCCGCACGCCTCCACTCGCACGCTGCTCACATGCGCTGCCGGCATACGCGGAGGAGCAGAAGCCGATGGCGAGCGTTGCAATTGCCTGGATGGGAGGGAGGGAAGCAGAAAGGATCAGAGAGGTATGGGTGGCGGAATGACCGGGGCTGACGTCGTGGGTTGCGCTCCGCAGTTGCTCACCAAAAACGCTGTGAGGCCCCATTTGTAGACCTCTGACCACGTCTGCGGGTTCTCCTGGTCCAGACCGTCTTCAAGAAAGTCGACGATGAAGGGGCTCTCGTCACAGCCAGCACCAGGGTAGGAAGCCAGCGCGATTGCTTGCAGGTCCACGTGGTGTGGTCGCCATGGTCTGGGGCCATGGCAGGAGGTGAAGGGTTGGGCCACGTTGCGGCGTGGGTGTGCAGTATAACTGCAGCGACATGTGGCGATGGCTAGTTGGATGTATGAAAGGCAGCGGGCCGGTTGAGCACGGAGTCGGGGTTATGTCCCGAGTCGTGCGAAGCCCAAACGTCGCGACCGCGCTCTTTTGGATTTTAGCCAGCAACAGGGCACAGAGACGCTATGTGTATAGCTAAGAGGCTCACCTTGTGGCGCAATGGGCGTCGGGCGGCAGCGGAGCGAGCTCCTCCGTGCCGGACTTGACTTTCTGCTCAACGGTCATGGTGTTGGGTGTTGAGCTAGGATAGTAATAAGATGGTACTGTAGCTTATAAGCGGGACGTGGTTTTCGGGCGCTCCTTTAAGGGCGCATAAGGTCGCCGCGACGCCTAAACTTTTTACGGGCTTATGTCGGTGTACCCCGAGTGATGCTCCAAGCCCCCAAGCGCATCAAGCTACACATAGTTGCGATCTATAAGCCTGCAGATGAATGGGGGCTGCGGCTGGCCGATGCGGCCGCTCTTAGTGGTCGCTCCCGTAATCCATGTCGCACCATACATGTCTCAGTGTCGGACTACCCTGTGTCAAACTCCAGATGCATGCCCTAGCTGGCAGTGCGGCTGCTTGAGTGGCGCCTGCGGAGCTGCAATGCTGGCTGCGGCAACAACCCGGCACGCTAACCTTTCCCTGTCGCCTCCAGCTACCTCCACGGCTACCTCCCACTGCCGTCACCTCTCCGAGCTCCCGCTATCTAGGGCCATCCCTTAGAGCCCGCGCCCACGCCAGCTCACCAGCGGCTGGCTGTCCCATGGGCGCGGCTGCCACAGGTCCACCGCCGCCCGCCTTGCCCGTGGCCAGGCCTCGGGCCAGGCCTGGCCAGGCTGCGCGCAGAATGGCGTGTGGAAGGCAGCAGACCGCGGCGCGGCATGCAAGGCGAGGCAACCTGACTAGGTCACTGATCTTGTTACACGTCTTGCTTGCTGCAGCGCCCAGCCACGCGTGGGGCGTTGTTGGGCCCCACAAGAGGCCCCACGCCACGCCACGCCACACACCGTACTTGCTGCGTGGGTCCTCAACGACGCAATGCATGCCGTACCATGCCGTACGCAGCAGGTCTCCCGCAGTACACAGCCTTCCGTAATCGCATCCATCGTACGTACCTACGTTATTCTTCAGATGCCAAGGCGATAAAGCTAGCGTTGTGTTGCTCATCGCTTCCCGTGGTCGCGGCGCAGCGGGGCCGCAGGCCTCGCCGGCAGTCGCCGCTCGGGCCGGCGCAAGGCGTGCTCGCAATCAGGACACGACACATAACTACGGGCGGTCAACACACGACCGCCGCTTAAACACACCGACGACAAACCCACACCAGCATACAGACCTAGTCAGATCAGACCGCATGAAGCGGCCCAAACAACGGCTGGCAAATGGGACAAGAATGTGCGTCCAGTGATGATAACATTAGGGGCGTGTCAATCCAGTGTCTTCACCGTACTGCCAGTGGCTAAAAACACATGCACGCCGGCAGCACGGCGCACGCCGCAGGGGGCGTGCCGCGAATGACCAACACAGCACGGCACAACACGGGACGTGCGGCCGCCCGCGCCGCCGCCCGGCAGCAGCAGCCCGGAATAGCCGGCACACAGCAGCTGCCGGCGACGCCCGCCGAGCACACCGCACAACCAATTGGACATCATGGCAACAGCGCGTGCCCGGGACCGCCGGGGCGTGACAGCGGGGGTGCTGGGGGCTGGGGCAAAGCTTTGCCGCACAGCCCCGCCAGCAGGGTCCGCATGGCGGCTGCCTGGCGGGTTCCGGTGCGCTAGCCAAACACGAACGAACATCACCACGGCAGCGCCGGCGCGACTTACAAAGCGCGGCACGGCGACCGCCAACCTCCAGCAAACAAATTGCGACAACGACGAAGAACGACAGGCACAGCCAGCGGGCCGTGCACGACAGCAGGCCGGATAGGCATAACAGGCCGAGCGAGCGAGGCCCTGGGGGGCGCTGCACACGCCGGCGACAGCACAACGGGGGACCAGATTTGGTCGGAAACACACAACATGCCGCATGGGCCGGCGGACGGCCCAGCAGCAACACGAACCCACCAAGACACGCGGACGCAGATATTCGACAAGTACTATGTTCGTCAGAAACCGTGAGGGTCAAGCCCTAGGCCGCATGCCGTGCCGGACGCGGCATGCGCTTAGCCCGCGGTGTGTATTCTTCTCATAGCCAATCCGCCCCGAACGATGTACCCCCATGTACTCTGTCGGTGCGGGCGCAGCCCTGGCGCGTCGTCGCGCGCCAGCCGGCCCGCGCCCAGCCAACCCCGGACCCAATAGGACCCAACGACACCAACTCCAAGGCTCTCCAGCAAGGCAGCAAGCCCCAAGCCACAACGCCGCGTCAGACCGAGCCGCCTGCTCACACACCTGCCGCCGACGCTCACAGCCGAACCGACAGCTGTGGCGAGCTGCGCCGGCAGCGCAGCCGGCCCTGGCCGTGCGTGCTCGCCTCCACGCTGGGGACCGTGTTGCTGGCGCCGCTGACCAGCGGCTCGGCGGAGCAGCACTCGCTGTCGCCCTCGCCGTCGCCGGCGCCGCCGTCGGCGGCCTCGGCCTCCACCAGCATGTGGTTCTCCTCCATGCAGCTGCCCTGCTCCGTGGTGGCGCCGCCAGACAGACAGAACGGCGCCGCCGCGTCGGTCGCGCATTCGGGGACGTGGCCGTGGCCGCCGCCCGCGTGGTGGCCGGCGCCGGCGGCGCCGAGGCCGGCGGCGTAGGGGCTGATGCCGCCGGCGACGCCGGCGCCACCGCAAGAGGCGGTGGAGGGCATGGGCCGAAAGCCGCGGGCGCCGGCGGCGCCGGCGGCGCCGCTGCCGCCCTGACCACTGCCGCCGAAGCCGGCGGCGCCGCGGGCGGCGGCGACGGCGGCGTGGCCGTAGCTCGCCGGCGCCCGCATCTGCTGCTGCTGTTGCTGCTGCTCGAGGGGCAGCGCCGGCAGCGGCAGGGGGTGCTGCGGCGGCTGGTGGCTCGACGCCTGCGGCAGCGCCGCCTGCGCGTCCGCCGGCGGCAGCCGCTCGATGCAGCCGGCGGCGGCGCCGCCCTCGGCGGCGACGCCGCTGCCCGCCGCCGGCAGCGCGGCACTGACCGGCGACGGCCCGATGGCGACGGCGTTGGCGGGGTGCGGATGGCCGTTGCGGCAGGCCTTCTTCCCTGCGCCGTTGGTGCTGGCGTTGCCGTCCGTCACGGCCGCGGCCGCGGCCGCGGCGCCGTTCCCGCGGCCGCCGCAGTTGCCGCCCTGCCGTACGCCGCCGTTGCCGTTACCGTTGGTGCCGGCGTTGCCGTTGCCCAGGCCGTTGCCGTTGCCGCCATGGGCGTAGCCGTGGGCGTGCGCCCCATGGCCGTGGGGGTGGGAGTGGCCAACGCGGGCACTGCCGTCGTCGTGGAGGCCGCCGCCACCGCCGATGCCGCCGCCGCCGACGCCGCGCCGGCGGCCGGGCGTGTGCACCGAGCCGGCCGACAGGTCGCCGACGGCGCTGTTGACGCTGTGGGAGGGGCCCACGGCCTCTTCCTCATCGCCCACGTGCGCCGCGCCGCTCTGGGCGCCGCGAGCGTCCTGCATCGGGCAAGCCAGCAGCAGCATCAGCACTGGCGACACCCCGCAACGCCCCTGGCGGCTGCAGGCCACCAACCGAAACACAGCCTGCTGGTCGAAACCCCAAACACCATACCCCAACCCAGCCCAGCTCGCACCTGGCCGTTGCCACTCCCTGACAGCGCAGCCTGAGCCACCGCCGGCGCCGGGCCGCCGCTGAGCCGCGCGTTCATCGTGGCGTCACCGTCGGCATCGGCGTCGCCGACGGCGCGGCGGTCGGGCGACACCAGGCGCGTGTCCATGGCGTCAGCCGGTCCAGGGCCGGTGGCGCCGCCGGCTGGTGGTAGGCCATGGTGATGTGGCCCCGCGGCGGCGGCGGCAGCCACCCTGCGGGCCTTGCCGCTGCTGCCGCTGCCGCCGCTGCCGCCGCCGCCCTTAGATAGCAGCGCGATCGCGGCCGCCGCCGATGGCGCGCCGCCGATGCCCCCGCTGCCGCCGCCGCCCTTACGGCCACCGCCGCTTCCGCAGCGGCGCGGGCCGCCGCCGCCGTCGGCACCCGCCTCCGCGCAGCCCTGGCCGGCGGCGCCGCCGCCACCGCACACCTCCACATCCACCTCCATAGCGTCGGGCCCCTCCTCGCCAGCGGCGCCGCCGACGTAGCCATCCGCCTCCGCCTCCTGCGGCCCCTCGCCCTCGCCCTCACGGCCAAGCATGGCCATGCCGCCGCCATCGTCCCCATCCACGTCGCCGTCGCCATCGCCGTCACCATCGCACTGCCCGTCCACCGACATGACACGCGCCAGGCCGCCAGCGGCGTCACTCTCACGACGGCCGCGGCCGCCGCCGCCCATGCCCATGCCCATGCCGAGGCCCAGGCTGAGTCCGCCGCCGCTGCCGGCCGCCAGGCCCGGCGCCGCGGGGCCCATGACCACGCCGCCGCCGAGGCCCTCGTTGTCCTCGCCCTCCTCCACCTCGCCCAGCTCCTCCAGCTCGGCCTCCTGCTCATCATCCGCCTCGTCGCCCAGCTCGGCGTCCTCGCTGCGGGCCGGCAGCCAGGGGCGGCAGCAAGGGCAGCCGGTTGCGGCACGCGCACAGAAAGCAAGGCGCCGGGCGCCTTGCCTGTTGGCAGTCGGCGTGCAGTCGGTGGGCTGCGTCATGGGGCCGCACCGCTGCACGCACCTGTCGTGTGGTTCGTTGTGGGTGGAGGCGGGCGACAGGCCTTTGATGGCGGCCAGGCACGGCCCGCCGCCGCCGCCGTCGCCGCCGCTTGGCGCGTGCTGCGCGTTCTTCACGAACCGGCCCTTGATGCGGGGCCGCTTGTGGGACAGCAGCTGCGGGGCAAGGGCAGGCGAGAGGCAGCGGCAGCGGCAACCAAGTCAGGCTCTGCGTGCTTGGCTCACCAGCACATGCTTTCGCAGCTCACGCCTGGGACATGCCGGCCCGCTGCAAGGGTGCCAGGCACATGCCCTTCCCTTCCACGGGCCCACTGCCGCACCTGACGGGACGCGTAGCGGATCGTCTTCTCAAAGTGCCTCGTCTTGCGCTTCTGGCGGTACCGAGTGAGCGCCTCGTCGCGCTCCGCGTGGTCCCGCTCGCCGCCGCCCCCCGTGACGCCGCCGCCGCCGCCGCCGCCGCGGTCGCGGCTAATCTTGCTCGTCTCCGGCGCCGCCGCCTGCGGCGGTGCCATGACCGTGCTGACGGCGGCCGCCGCCGCGGCGGAGGTGGGGCACTGCGGCGGCGGCATGCCCGTCATGCCGCAGGAGCCGGCGCCGCCGCCTGGAATGGACATGCCCGGGGCGGCGTTGCCGTAGGCAGCTGCCGCCGACGGCGGCATCTGCAAGCCCATCGGCATCGGCGACATGTGGGGACCCGCGCTGCCGCCGCCAGGCTGCTGCGCTGCGCCCCCAGCTGCCAGGTTGAGGACCCACGCCTGCAGGGTGGGACGCGTGGATGCGCCGGGCTCCAGGGAGGCGTCCTGTCTAGCCCCCCAGTCCGTGCTGCAGCTGCATGCTGCAGGGCCGCCCAGCAGGCCGCCGACATGGCACGAACCCTGCCCTCCCAGCTACAAACCCCAGCGCCCCCCTTGTGCCCAATCCCACGACCCGTCCCAACAGTGCTCTCACCATGGGCCCCATAAGCAGGCTGTTGACAGCGTCCGACGGAAGGCCCAGCGGGTTGTTGGACAGCCCGTGCGGCGCCTGCCCTTGCTGGCCGCCGCCGCCCATGCCCGCCAGCTGCAGCAGCAGCGCCTGCTGCCCCCTGGCGCCCTGCCCCGCGCCCTGCATCAGCAGCTGCTGCAGCTGCTGCTGTTGCTGGCCTAGCAGCAGCAGCGCCGACTGCGCGCCGGCGCCACCGGGCAGGCCACGGCCCGCGCCGCTTGCCTGCTGCATAAGCAGCTGCAGCAGCTGGTGCTGCGCCGCGGGCGCGCCGCCGAACAGCGCGTGCTGCTGCTGCTGTTGTTGCTGCTGCTGCTGCTGTTGTTGTTGTTGTTGTTGTTGTTGTTGTTGTTGTTGCTGCTGCTGCGCGTGCTGCGCAAAGGCGGCCGTGTTGACTCCCGGCTGCTGGTGGTGGTGATGCGGCGGGCCCAGCGGCGGCGCGCCGCCAGACTGCGCCGGACGCGCCTGCGTGCCGGCGCCCGTGTTGCTGCCGCTGGTGGTGGTGGCACACTCACTCACCGGGGCGTACCCCGCCTGGCCGCCCGCGCCGTGGCCCGTGCCGCCCCCCTGGCCGGCGCCGCCCCCCTGACCGTGCGAGTGCGCCGGCCGCTGCGGCTGCTGAATGGACCCGGGGTGCTGGCCGGCGTGCTGGTGGTGGTGGTGGTGGTGGTAGGTGTGTGCGGTGCCGTTGGTGCTGATGCGGTTGGCGGGGTGCGAGGGGCCGTGGGCCTGCGCGTGCGCCCCCGCCTGGGAGGGCGCGTGCGCGCCCGCGCTGTGGGAGCCGGGCGCGCCGCCGTGCCCCGGGCCCGGGTGGCTGCTGGTGCCTTGCGCGCTCGAGGTGGAGGGCTCCTGTGGGCGTGGTGGGCGTGGTGGTGCGGTGGCAGGGTCGGGTCGGGTTTCAGGCGCTATGGGGCACGAGAGCGGCTGCAGGTGTGGCGTCCCCGTGGTCCCGTGGCGTGTGTGCTCAGTTCAAGCTCAAGTAATAGGTCTGCCTCACCTGCTTCACGGAGGGGTGGCCGTGGGGCTGCGGGTGGCCCGTGCCGGGAGACAGCGAGCGCGCCGGGTGTGACCCCGCCCCAAAGCCGCCGTCGCCGCCGGAGAACTGCGGCTGCGGCGCGTGCTGCTGCGGCGCCGTGTGCGGCGCCAGCGGCGCGTGCATGGGCGCCTGCGCCTGCGCCTGCGCGGCCGCGTGGGCCTGCGCCTGCGCGGCCGCCGCCTGCTGCAGCTGCAGCTGCTGGAGCTGCTGCAGCTGGTGCTGCAGCTGGCCGGCGGGGTTGGAGCCGGCGCCGGCGCCAGCCTGGGCGTGGGCCCAGGCGGCGTTGGCCAGGGACTGGAAGGGGCCGAGCAGCGGCGGCATCGAGAGACCAGCGCCGAGGGGGAGCTGCAGGCCGCCGGTGCCGAGCGGCAGGCCGGGCGGCAGCAGGCCGGGGCGCCAGGGGTTGACGCCGGCGGCGGCCGACAGCAGCGCTGCCTCGTAGAGGGGCCCCTGTCGGGGTAGCGCGGCGCGAAGGGGCCAGGAGGGTGTGGGTGGGAGGGCAGCACGCGACAGCGAGGACGGCAGGTGGCGGCAGCGGTTGGCAGTGTACCAGTGGTCCAATCAGGACGGACGGCTGGTCCGCCGGCCACACGCGCCAGCCCGGCGCCCCATGCGATCTTGCGATGGGTAGCTGACCAGCGCAAGGACCGCATGCCCCTGGCCTGGCACGGCCCGTCAAGGAGCTTACCAGGGGCCCCTTGTCGGGTCGCATGGAGGGCAGGAAGCCCGCGGCGCCAAAGGGCTGCGAGAAGCAGCCGCCGACGCCCGGCGCGTGCAGCATCTGCTGCTGTTGCTGCTGTTGCTGTTGCTGCTGAGAGGCCTGGTACGGCGCGCCCAGCCCAGCGGCCAGCATCGCAGCGCCGTCGCAGCTCTGGCGCGGCGAGGGCGCGGTCATGCTGCTGAGGTTGTGGAGCAGCATCTGCGCGTTGCTGGGGGCGGAGCCGCCTACCACGCCCGTCGGCTGCCACGGCGCCTGCTGACAGGGCAGGCAGTCGAGCAGGCACGGCCGGTTGTCGTGCGACCATGCGCGACGCGGCCCATCACCCAACCCAACCCACGCCCCGCTCTGCTGCTGGCCGGACGCGGGGTGCATCGTTGCGGTGCAACGCTCCGCCCCCGGCTCACCGGCTCTGTCTTGGGCATGCCGCCTCCACCCAGGTGCTCGGGCGCAATGCCAGCTGTGGGACAGCAGCGGCGCCGTGGTGGGCTCGGCATCAGGTACGGCAACCGCCCGTAGTGGGTGGCGGTGGCAGCCACAGACACCAACACCCGCCACCGTCCCCCCACCCGACCCCCTGGTCCAAGTCCGTTAACACCACGCAGCCACAGACACCAACACCCGCCACATCAGCCGAAAACAGACCTGTGCCCCTGTCATCCAACCGCCACGCCCCCGCCCCCGCTGCTCCTTCCCACCGCCCCACAAGCTCACCTGGGTACGACAGGATGGTGCTCAGCCACGGCATGCCCACCGGCCCGCCGCCGCCGCCCTGGCCCAGGCCCGAGGCTAGGCTGGCCGTGTCGCCGCCGCCGCCCGCCGCGCCGCTGGCCTGCTGCGGGCCGCTGCCTGGGGGCTGCGCGGGGCCGCCCGGCATAGAGGGGCGCGAGGAAGCCAGCCCGCTGCTGTGGCCCAGCGCGGCGCCCGGGAAGCCACTGGCGCTGCCGTCGGGCTGCGGAGTGGGCAGCGCACGCGGGGGAGAAGGGGTTACGCATGGTCGCATGGGCATGCAAGCGGGGGCAGGGCAGGTCGGGAGGGGAATGATGCATGGGAGCACGGCGAGGCGGGGGGCGCTGGCGCGCCGGACAGGTCCGCAGCAGCTCGAGGGGTCGGCGGAACACGTGGCGTGAACGGCCCTCACCCGGAAGCCCGTGCCGCAGGACTGCGCCTGCGCCTGGGCCTGCGCCTGAGCAGCGGCCTGCTGTTGGTGAGCAGCTTGTTGCTGCTGCTGCTGCTGGTGTTGGTGGTGCTGCTGCTGTTGGTGTTGCTGCTGCTGCTGCTGCTGCGCAACCGCCGCCGCCACAACGTGCTGCTGCAGCTGCTCCTGGAAGTGCGCCGCCGCCGCCGCGGCCGCGTGCTGCTGCGCGGCGTGGTGCTGCGCCGCCGCCGCCGCCTGGTCCTGGTAGTGCTGCGCCGCCGCCGC
Organism: Chlamydomonas sphaeroides; assembly: GCA_001662425.1. Lineage (NCBI taxonomy): Eukaryota > Viridiplantae > Chlorophyta > Chlorophyceae > Chlamydomonadales > Chlamydomonadaceae > Chlamydomonas > Chlamydomonas sphaeroides. Next base: position 121,554 of record BDDC01000052.1, read on the forward strand.
CATCTGCTGGTCCTGGAACTGCTGCGCCGCCGCCGCCGCCGCCGCGTGCTGCTGCAGCTCGACCAGCGCCGCTTGCTGCGCCTGCGCCAGCTGCTCCGTGTAGCTCTGCTGCTGCTGCTGCTGCTGCTGCGCGTGCTGCTGCGACGACGGCTGCTGCGACGGCTGCTGCGAGGCCTGCTGGGCGGTGTGCGCCGAGCCCGACTCCTGCGGCGCCTGAGAGGCCCTGCGGCCCGAGTGCGTCGCGGCGCCGCCCTGGCTCTGGGCGCCGCGCGGGCCGGAGCCGTGCACGTCGCTGGCAGTGCTGCGGCGCTGCGAGACCGCGTGCTGCTGCCGCGTGGAGCGGCGCCGCCGCCGCTGCGGCTGCTGCGCGCCCTCACTGCCCACCGCCTCCTGCTCCGTCGTCAGCTCGCCCTGCTGGCTGAGCGACTGCGGCTCGCGCTGCGGCTGCGGGCTGAGCGCCGCGTACCCGGCCTGCGCCGGCGCGCCGCACGGCGGCGCCGAGCCCTCCAGCAGCGCCTCCAGGCCCCGCGCATCCTCCTCCGCCTCGCGCCACAGCTGGCGCTCCTGCTCCCCCGCCTCCTGCTGCTGCAGCCCACCCTCCTGCTCGGGCCGCTGCTCGGCCGTCGGCCTCGGGCACGACGCCAGCGCCTGGCGCTTGCGCGGCGGCGGCGCTTGCTCCTGCTCCCCCGCCTCCTCCTCGGCCTGCGCCTGCCGCGCCGCCGCCGGCCGCTGCTGCTGCTGCGCACGCTCCTGGCCCTCCTCCGCAGCGCCAGCAGCCTCCTGGTCGGCCCAGCCGCCGCCGTCCTGCGGTAGCAGCAGCTGCGCCGCCTCGCCAGCGGCAGCGGCAGGGGCGCCGCGCAGGGCTGCAGCGGCGTCGCCTGCCTCCGTCGCGCCGTAGCAGGCGGCGAGCTGCTGGCTGGCGGTGGCGTTGCCGGGCGAGTCGGCCCACATGGAGAGGTCCAGGTCGCCCGCCTCGGCCGCGTTTGCTGCCGCCTCCTGCAGACCAGCACGGTGGCGGACCACCCCCGGCACGCGTCAGGCCCGCCGTACTTCGTGCTCCCCTACCCACATGTGCCGCACACCCCACGACGCCGGACCCGCGGACCCTGCGCGCGCCCGAGGCGCACCTCAAGCCCGGGGCCGCCCTCCTCGCCCCAGCTGTTGAACAGCGCGTCGAGCACGTCTGGCGTGTCCGCGGAGGAGCCCAGGTTGGCCATGAGCCCGTCCATGCTGCCCATGCCGAGGCCCATGCCGCCCGCCGCGCCGCCGCTGCCACTGCCGCCCGAGCCCGAGCCGCCCCCGCCGCCAAGCCCCGAGCGGCGGAGCGCCACCGCGGGCGCGCCGGGGCGCGGCGCGGCGCAGGCTAGGCCGCCGCTGGTGACACCGATGCTATCGGGGCGCGAGCGTTTGCGGTCGTTCGACTGCTGGGAAGCGTCTGCGGGTCACGCAGCGCGCCAGGGGGGGGGACGGGGTTCAGTATGGGGTTGGCGGTATGGGGTAGGCAAGGCGCGTTGCAGGCGGGGAAGGGGGGGCGCGCTGGTTCTTCCCCGCATCTCAGAATGAGGGCACTTGGGGCCGAGGCGTAGTGCATATCGCGCTGTGCTTGCCTTGGGACCGGCGGTCCTGGTCACAGGGGGCGGGGCGCTGGCCGGCGCTGCCTGTGCCGCTGCCGGCCGGTGCGCCGGGCGGGCCTATGCCCGAGCCCAGCGCCAGGCTGGGGTCCTGAACCCACACCTGCGGAAGGGCAGCGGCAGGCCAGAATGGTTGCAAGTTGACGCAGGAAGGGAAGGGCTATGGCGGGGCGTCGGCGCGGTCGTAGCCTGGGCGCAAAGCCTTGCTGGGGCACGCGTGCTTGCCCGCCAGCTTCCATGAGGTAAGTGGCCTCACCTGCTGGCCGGATGGCTGTGCGCTCTGCCCACCGTGAGCTGCGTACCCTGCCGCAGGCCCCTCAGAGTGCTCCTGCTGGGACGGGGGGGACGGGGGGGTGCAAGGCTGAGCGAACGCAGCATGAAACGCAGGCCCGCAGCGGCCCAGGGTCCGCAGGTCCGGCCCAGTCCTCCGTAGCACGCTCGTTTCCCCCTGGCATTGTGACCACGCACGGCCTCGCGCCTGGGGAGCGCGTAGCGAGGGTGCGGCCAGGGCCCCCGGCGCCTTCTGCAGCTTGTGTTTAGGGATGGTGCTGGCGCAAGCTGTGCACACGTCGACCCCACGCTCGGTCTCCGTGGTGCTCGTCTTCTGCAGGGCCAAACGCATTGCGTCAGCACTTGCACGTCTTGTGAGGACTGCGCGCTGCTGCAAGGTCGCACCGTGGCCTTGCTCCTCCGGCACATGCTGCATAGCGGCCAGCGTGTGTGCCGCTGCGCAACCTTGTTTGCCGTGTGTACCTGGGGCGCAATTGAGCTTCGTCGGGCTCTGGCTGCGAGTCGAGTCCGAACATTGGGATATGAATGACGCCGACCGGCACGCGTCTCGACTCGGGCACGTCGACACCTCCTGTCACCATGACGCACCTGGATATCGCACGAGCTGCAGAGGCGGACGTGGTCCTCGTCGCACAGCACCGTCGGCACGGCCGAGGAGCAGACGTCGCATATCGCTGGCTCCTCCGGCTTCTGGCAGTGCTTTTTCTTCATGTTTTGTGCACCCGACACCACCCGGGCGCTTAGCTCTTGCGAAACGTCGTCGCAAAGATGTTTCGCGACAAAGTGTTGATGTTGACGCGCCCTAGCGCATGAGAGTGATATTTGTTGTCATAGTTGAGATGACGTAGCAGAAGTGTGGTTTGGTTTAGGCAGGAGATAGTTCAAGAAATTTGCTCGTCCCACCCTCGAGATTTGGCCCCGATCGGCAAAAACCCCTTCTCGTCGGCAACTGTCACGGTTACGGCCCCCTGGTCACAGTCACGGCCCCCACACGCCTGGCTCACAAATGGCTCACTCCTGGCTCACAAATGGCTCGCACGGACCCCCGCCCCGCAGGAGGGAGCTTCGTGATTGTTGCATAGTTCGAAACCCACGTGGGCCGTCCGGCCATGTCAGGGGTACCCCCTGCTGGGAACCTGGGGTGCTATGTTGACCGATGAGACTGATAAGACGATCGATCCTATGAGGCCCCAAATGATGGGTTTCAACGGTCAGAAGCACGCATGGGCGGCGTCGGACCGAGGCCTTGAACCGGTGGTTCGATGGCCCCAGCGGCGTGGACCGATGGCCCCTGTCTTTTGTGGCGCCTTCAACTGCTTGCAAGAAGACCGGAGGAGCAAAGGCATGCGCCCATGCTGCCCGTTGAGCCGGCCCATGGGTTACGGGGTTGCCAGCTGAGATGTGCATTCCTGCCGTTTCAGGCAGTTAGGGCGGCTAGGTCCGGCCCGTGGGGAGAGGGCACGGATGTCGGGGCCACGCGGACGGGGCAGACCGATGGCCCCATCGTTCCCGGCGAAGTAAGAATCATATAGCACCCCGGACATCCCGGATCTCGCTGCAGCCCCTCCTGCCTGAAGCTAGATCCGCCGCCAGCGATCCATCATCCATGCCACCGCCCAGCACCCAGCGCACGTCTCACATGCGTGCTACCTGCAAGCACGTGCAATTCATGTCGGCAAGGGTCGGCAGCATGTGCGCTGGGCTGCCGGTATGTGGCGGTCGAGGACGCAAGCAAGGCGTGTCCCTGCGCGTGCCGAGCCTTACACCGAACGCCTTGACGGCCGTGGGGTTGGACACACGGCCCCCGAAGGCTTGCTTGCTCTCATGCACGCCGCTGCCGTACGGACGGCCTGTCAGCCTGACCCCGCCAAGGACGCGCTCTTCCTCCTACGTTGGCCGGCAACGACGACCGCCTCGTGCCACCCATCCGCGCCCTTGCACGGCCCACCCGTCGCAGCCACGCCTCGCCCGCATGGCAACCGGGACAAAACTTGCAGACTGCAGAGCACATGGCCGCGGGCTGGCCCTGGGACCCGCCACACTCAACAGATGTGTTGGACCCCAAACGAGTCAACATCGCGGGTGGTCCACCCCCAAAACCGCGCCCTGCACGTATGGCGTCGAGCGCTCCGCCCCGCATCCGCACTCCGCATGCTGCCCCACCCCTTCCCCCAAACTCCTGGCTGAGCACCCCCCGATAAACTCCGCAAAGCCGAGGACCGTGCCTCGGCCCCCGCCGGTGCACCGCGCCGGAGCTGCGACCGAGGGCCGGGCGCCTGCGGCCTCGGCCCGCACCACCGCGAGCGGCCCCCGGCAGCGCGCAGGGCCGCCGCGCGCCGGCTGCAGCTGCTACGTGCGCGCCACCGCCGCCGCCACCGCAGCTGTTGCTGTTGCTATCTCGTGCCAACGACGCTGAGCAGCTCATTCGTCCTTGGGCGTGAACACCTTCTTCACCTGCGGTGGGAGCCGCCGCGTGGGGAGCACCTCACGTCACCTCCGCATGCGAGCCACGGGCGTGATGCGGACGTCTGCAGCATGTCTGCTAGGCGCCGCACACGGACTGTGACCCCCCTGCGCCGCAGGACCAAACCCCAACATAACCACACAACCCACGCGCATCCCAAGCGCAAGCGCCCCATGCCCCGCCTGCCCCACAGCTAGGCTTGCCAATCTCTGTAAAAACGCACAAAGTCTATCGTGTACGTTTCGGGGTGTTTTGGATAAGTTGTATGAGGACTTGAGGAGGTTGGCAACAGTACCCATATGGCGCAACTGCTGCCATCGCCAAGCTGGCACACGCTCCCAGAGACACCCGCAAACCTTTGAATCCCCAGCCCACGTCGCTCCCCTCGTGCCCACCTGCTCAAGCGTGAGGAACATGGCCACGTTCCAGGAGCCCAGGCGCCCGAAGTTGGGCACGAAGCCCTTGTAGAAGGCCAGCACGCCCTCGTTGCGAGCGGTCTTAACGAAGCAGTCAATCACGCCCGTGAAGCGGCCCGCGCGGTCGCCTGCGCAGCAGGGGAGAAGGGAGCGGAGGGTGCTGACGATGGACCAAGTAAAATTCGGGTAAAGTTTGCGAGAGCAGAGGCGAAGGTCCCAATGCAATCACCATCCCAATCTCCCGCACGTTCGCGGGCCCACAGCGCACGATATGGGGTGGGCGGTGCTGGGCAGCAAGCGGGCTCGGGCGGCCAAGCGAACAGAGGCAGCGGCAGGGGAGGCGACAGCCGCAGCTCGCAGGGAGGCAGCTACCAGGCAACGCTGGCGTGCTGTGCAGGTGCAGCTAGGGGCCGCGGCTCCTCACCCATGACGCGGCTCTTGACCACGTCCACCGGCGAGCCGATGCACACCGCGAAGAAGCCCGCGCCCAGGCCTGCGGCGATGGGTGGGCAGGGCAGCACGGGACGGGGTGGGGGCGTCGGCATCGGCAGTGAGGAGGGAGCTGTGCCCGTGCTGGGTACCCGCGTTGCGGTCCGCCACATGTGGAGCCGCGGCTGCCGCCTGGGCCACGGCGGCGGCGGCGGCGGCGCCAGGTGGTGGTCCTGCTTGCCACTGCTGCCCATGTCAGTGGGCATTGGCATGCCAACCTTGACATTCATCCATTGGGTATCTGGTATTGCTATGTTGCAGCTACAGATGAAGGCTCACCCGCCACGAGGTGCGTGCCGATGTTGTCCTTGAGGCCCATGGCCAGCAGCGACTGCTTGATCTGGGGTTGGAAAGTGGAGGGGTTGGAGGGGGGTTGGAGGGGGTGTGGGAAGAGGCCAGGGGCTGCGGACAGGCATGCACATGGCACGGAGGCGGCGGGCCGCGGTGCAACTCGCCGCGCTGCGGCTCAGGATCCTGCACGCCGCGCTGCAAGCCCTAGCAGCAGGCGGCTGCCATGCGCCGCCGTTCACGCCAGACACCCCCTCCTCGTCGGTCAGCTTGCCAGCGCCCTGTTACCTCATCATCCACCCTGGACACATTGCAACGCCCTTGCCACAGCCCTGTCCCACATCCCTGTTCACACGCACCTGGTCCTTGATGGCAAGCCCTGTGCCTTGCCACAGCACTCCCTCCCTTCCTGGCCCCTCCATACTCGGGCCCAACCAACACAAGCCGCCACACGCACCTGGTCGTAGCTGGCCAGCTCGGCGGCGTTGATGATGGCGTTGCGCGCAACGTTTGGCCCCAGGCCCTTCCACAGCCCCAGCACGCCCTCCTCCCTGCCGGCGAGCGCAGCCACGCGAGCAGCCGGGTGCAAGCGGCACAGGAGCAAGGGCGTCAGCAGGGACGCGACCGGCGCGGGCCGCACAAACGGTACCGTCCGCGCCCGGCACCGCGCCAGCGGCAGTGGGCCTGGGCCACTACCAGCCACTACCCTGCCGCGCCGCACCCCTGCTGCCCCACCTGGCGATGATGCCGTACGCCGCCACGGCGCTGGGGTACTTCTTGGGCACCCCCGCGGCCAGCTTGCCCTCCGACTGCATGCGCACCTGCGGAACCGGAGCACACGGACCCGAGGCACTCACCGCACCGCACCACACCACGAAGCCGCCACACTGGCTCATGCAGCCCATGCGGCCGTGCGCCAGCGCATGCAGCAGCACCCACCCAGCAGCACACCCAGCACCGCACAGGGCCAGGGCTGGGGCCGGGTCCAGGGCAGTGGCGCGGCACCACACCGGGGCCTGCGGAGCCGCGGAGCCGCCCCACGCTGCCGCCCAGCCCCTCCACGCCGCGCTGTGCCGCAGCCGCGGCCCGTGCACTCCATCCTACGCGGCCCCCACCTTGACCAGGTCGGTGGGCGAGGCGACGCAGATGCCCAGCGCGCCCGTGGTGAGGCCGGCCGCGACCTTGAGGTGCAGCGGCACGTCGCCCTTGTGGTCGGCGCCCACGTACAGGTTGCGGACCTGGGGGGATGGGTGAGGGCACAGTAGGCGAGCGAAAGACCGGACGCAGGAGGGGAAAACTTTGGAAAGAGGATGTGTTGCCGAAGGATGGGGGGCAGAGGAACGGGGGCAGGTGTGGTGTGTACAGCGTCCGCCATCCTGAGGTGGAATGGCGAGACCAGGGCTCGGCCCGCTGACGAGCGAGGCCTCGCTCCACAGCGGGCCGAGCCCTGGTTTCACACATTCAGTGTGCATGCAGCATGGCCATGCAGCAGGCGCCATCCCTCGCCGCCTCTCGGGTCTTGGGCTTCTGCTCGCACAACGCCGGGGCACTAGCTGCCAGCCGCGAAGCCCCTGCCCGAGCCGCTGCCGCCGCTGCTCAGCTGCTGCGATAGCTGGGACCAGGCAGGCGCCCGCTGCGGGCAGCCTCTGCCGCTGGGCTGTTCGGCACGCACCGGCTCGTAGAGGCCGATGCGGAGGCCGCCGAACAGGCATTGCCGGTGCAGACCTGGAGGGTATGAGGAGGGTGCACGTGTCGGAGGTTTGGGCGGCGGCGGCCAGAGCGAGGTGCAGGGCATCGTGAGGAAAGTGGGTCTGGGCCCGACTCACGCCGCGGATGCCTGCGGGCTGACTGACCGCTGCGGGGTGTGCTGGGGTGGATGTGAGGGCTGGATGCGGCGGAGCGGCGCAGGCGGGTGTATGGGCGAGGCCCCTGCCCACTTACCCGGCTCGAGGCCCTTCCACAGGGAGGCGGGGCCCTCCTCACGCGCGATGGTCATGACCGTCCCGAGCATGCCCCTGATATATGCGGGGAGAGGCAATTGGAGAAAGGAGAAGCCCAGCAGTGGCCATGCTATCTACGCCGCTGCTTACTTGTACTTGTTGCTGCCTTGCTGCAACTGCAGGCGCACTTTCGCTGTGTCCAGCGGCAGCGTGAGAATCTGAGAGCGGCACGCGGGAGAGAAGAGAACGTTTGCTTGCTGTCGCACGCCGCGGAGGAGCCAACGCCTCGACGCCCACTTTGCCAGCAAAGCCGGCAAATGATTACCTCAGCTGTGCACGCTGCAATTGCAGACGAAGCAAACATTTGTGGGAAAGGAAGGGTCTTGCCGCCGCTTGCGACCATGGTTGCTGATGTGCAAGTGATATGGGACAGGCCCGTTTAGGTATAGGGGAAGGGCAAAGCTTGCGGTGCGGCCGTGCGCTGAATTCAACCTCCTTGACCCATGCAGCCGAATAATGCATGTTGCGCACGCCGCAGACTCGTTGCTGTCACGCGGTAACGACACAATAAGGAAGGCCACTCGAGCACCGCGCAGCTGCTAAAGTTACATTTAGCCCCAAGGCGTGCAGAACCCCGCGCGTGACTGAACCGCAACTTTTGCGAACGCAGCATGGCCTCGCAGCTCGTGCGCTCCGTGCTTAGGGGCTACCTGAACTCCAGCGTCAGGCAGTGCAGCTCTGTTGTGCCCTTCGCGCGCAGCGCAGCGCGACCATCTGTCGGAGCGAAGCCCCCGACAGGTGTGTATGCCTGGCAACCCGATGCACTACCGCACGTGTCCAGGAGCGCATGCTGACTAATGCGCTGCCGAAACGCGGCCGGTTCCGGTTAACGCTCCTGCAGCCCATCCATCGCCACGCCGGATGGTCACGCGCGCCGCGACTGGTGGCGGTAGCGGCAGCGGTGGCAGCGGCTCCGGCAAGCCCGTCGGCACGGGCGGCAGCGGCGATCCACAGCCGGGCGGGTCGTCCTCCGGCGGCTTCGTGGGGTGGTACATGAGCTGCCTGGAGTCCAACCCGGTATGGGCTTGCAGAGCCGAGCCGCACCTGCGCGCCGCTCAGCCTGCCGCCTCGGCTTCGCGGCGCCGCCCACACAGCCCGCGCCACGGCCCAGTCTTCCCGCCGCCAGCCGCCCCGACCGCTGCCGCCCCTGGCCCCCGCGCCGCTGCAGCTGCTGACCAAGTCGCTCACGTGCGCGCTGCTCAACGCGCTCGGCGACGTCTTCTGCCAGCTCTTCTTCGAGGGCGCCAGCTCCGTGGACGCCAAGCGCACCGGCACCTTCACCATCCTGGTGCGGCCCACCGAACAAGCCCCATCCGTCCCGGCGGCCCCGGTCCGCGAGGCCCCGCCCCGCCCCGCCCAACTCTGCCTGACGCCGCCCAGCCGGACGTGGCAAGGGCCCGACGCGGCTCAACGGCCGTGGGCCTCCGTCCCGCGCGGCCCCGCCTTGACGCAGCCCTGCAGGATGCGGCTCCAAGCAGGAGCCCGGGTTGCGCTGCGCAGCGCCCGTCGGTCCCATGCGCCCCGGCCGGCTGGCCGGCTGGCCAGGCCAGGGCCAGGCGCCAGCATGACAGCCGCCCGCTCTCGGCACCCGGCATTCCCTGGCTCCGCTCTCAGTGCAGCGCGCCTCGCCGGCACTGCGCCCGCGCTGCCATGTCCTGCCGTGCCGTGTTATGGGGCCAGGCCGCCCAGCGGCATGTGGCGCCGCCACCAGGGGTCCTGGCCGCAGCGCCCGCCGCTCGCATGCCCAGCCTAGGGCAGCGGCCGGCCTCGCCACAGCCGCAGAGCTTAGCGCGCTCACCCGTGGCTCGTCTGCTGCCGCACCTCCGCCCCTCAGGGTCTGCTGCTGGTCGGCCCCACGCTGCACTACTGGTACTCGATGCTCAACAAGATTGCGTCGGGTGCGTGGCCCCGTGGGGTCGGGTGCCTACCCCCGTGGGGCCCCACCACGCGGGGTGCGGGCTGCGGGCCGCCAGCGGCTGCCAGCCTCCCCCTGCGACCCATATGCCCCCGGCAGCAGAGCGCTGCCGGGCTGCAGACAGCGGAATGCCAGAAACCTGCTGCCGTGCGGCCGAACCCGAGTCCTTGGGGTGTCGCCAGCCGCGCAGCCGCGCAGCTGCCGCCCGGCCAGGCGAACTGCTGCATGGCCAGGGCAGCGGCGTCGGACCGCTGCTTGGCGCCTGCACAAGCTGAGATCGCCCACGCCCTTGGCCTTGCCGCCGCCGCCCTACCGGCCGCCAGGCACGCTGATGCAGCTGCTGCTGGACCAGGGTGTGTTCGCGCCCGCCTTCATCGCCTTCTTCACCGGCGTGCTCTTCGTCATCGACGTGAGCGCCCCCCGCGGCGCGGGGGCTTGCTCTTGCGCGCAGTCCCACAACACTTCGGGCCGGGCCACCAGCCACAGGGGTCGTGCGTGGCTACGTGCGCCCGCACAAACCCAACCGCGTCGTGCCCCTTTCCCGTACGCGCAGGGCAAGCGGACATGATCCGGCCACATGCAAGGCTCTGACACTTTGCGACCGCTCCCGCACTACCCCCAACCGTGCCGCGCGCCTTGGCCCTCCCCTCCTTCCCCCACACAGGGCAAGCCAGACATGATCATTCCCAAGCTCAAGCAGGACTGGTTCGAGACGGTCAAGGTCAACTGGGTTCTGTGGATCCCGGCTCAGTACCTCAACTTCCGCTTCGTGCCGCCGCAGCTGCAGGTGCGGGGCGGGCTGCGGGATCGAGTCGGGGTCCACGGCTAAGCCGCTTGGAGGAACTGCCCGCTCGTGTCGCTAATGGTGGCCTGCCGCCAACCCACACCCACAGACCCCGTTGCACACTCCCGCCTGTTGCTGTTATCACCCTCATTCCCGCCACGGCCCCGCAGCCCCCGCACCGCGCGCTCTCATACTGACTGCACCCGGCCTGTCACCTGACACCCCACACAACAGCCCGGCACGCATGCCAAAACACATGCCGACGCGCTGGCCCCCTTTCCCGCCCAGGTGCTGGTGGCCAACGTGGTGGCCCTGGCCTGGAACACCTACATGTCGTACCAGAGCCACAAGGTGGTGCAGCAGCCGGCGGCCGCTGGGGCAGCGGCGGTGGCGGCGCCCGCCAAGCGCTGACCGGGTTGCAGTAACTGGCGCAGTAACTGGCGCTGGCGTGCGTTGAGTTACGGGCGAGCGTTGGCTGAGCGGGGCTGAGGGTGAGGTGCAGGTCGCCATATCTGGAGCGTGAGGCCGGTGGTGCAGCTACAGGCCGCATAGTATGGTGGTATGGTACACAGGTTTACAGGGGGCCAGCAGCGGTGCTGGCTGTTTGCTGCTGGGGCAGCGGTGGCTGCGGCGCCTGAAAGCATGGCCCAGGGCTTGACGGGGCCAACACGGGGGGAAACAAGCCCAAAACAATGCTGCGTTCACTCCCACGACAGTGAGCAGTGCATATGTAGAGCCCTCGTGCATTTCGGTTCGTTGCGTTGTTGGTCGTGTGGCCTGTCTGCTGCACGACAGCCGCCGCCGTCTCATATCTTGCAAGGTCCGGTCGGTAGCGCTGTTCATCGCCAGTCCCCTTGGGTCGTATCAGTCCTTATGCTTGTTGGCGGGCCCCATCCGTGCGTCAACATGTGGTCGCGCGTCGTCATGCACCATCGCCTGCGTGCTTCAGGGCTCCAGCTGCTGAGGTGCTTCACTCGATGTAGTCAGCTTTGTCGTCGAGGCCGTTCTGCGAGGGCAGCAGGCACCACCCCACACGGCGTACGGTTGGTGTGATGGCCGCGCACCGGGGGTTCCCCGCTGGCCACCCCCCGCCCCAGCCGCCAGCCGCACCTCCTCGAAGAACTTGGCCAGCTCCCCCTCTCGCCCCACGAACTTCTTCTTGCACCAGGACAGCAGCGAGTAGGTGTTGTCTGGGGGTGGCCGTAGGGTTGGGGGACAGGGGCGAGAGAGGCCGGTGCAGCGTCGGTGCGGCACCAACAAGGACGTGGCTCAGGCCCGCGGCTGCTTCAGTAGGTCCAGCCCAGCATGGCCCGCGGCTGTCAGCCAACCAGCAGGCCACCAACGCAGCTGCCACCCTCAGGGCTGCCGCAGCCGCAGCCTCACCCAGCCACCGGTTGGCTGCGAGCCGTGACGCCTCCGCCATGTCGCCTGCGTGGATAGTGGGCGGGGTGCAGCAGAGGTTAACAACACCACAGCTGGCGGCTGCAGTAGCCAATCACAAGCACAGTTGCGTTGTCCTCCACGTGTCCCCCGGCGCCACACGCGGCTTGCAGCCCCCTGCCTCCCGCGTGCCTGCCGGGATCACGGCCCCTACCCTCCCGTGCCATAAAGTGTGCCTTGCATGCGACAACATCGCCCCCTTCCGCAACTTGCGCCGCTTCTATCATTGGGCCCCAGCCACGCCCTCGGCTCTGCGTGCCCCCTTTCCCCGCCGCCCCGCCCGGCGGCCCAGCCCCTGCCACTCACGCATCTGCTCCACCGTCTCCGGGTCGTTGTCGCGGTACGCAGCCAGCTCGTTGGTCACGGCCGCGCTGCGCTGCCGCAGCGACTGCAGCTCCGCCAGCGCCTTTGAGCGGGCCTCCTGTGGGACGAGGGGTGAGGGTTGCGGCGCAGGGACTATGGGCGCCGTGCGCCAGCGGCAGCTGCAGTCGTCGAGGAGGGCGCGGGCGCTGCGAGACACCGTGCCGAGGACGGCAGCGCCACCCGCACATGCCAGCACTCCCATGCCTGCCTGACAGTTCCGGCGCTTCACCAAGCTTGTGGGAACTGCCACCGGACTCGGGCACGAATGCCGCGCCGGGTGTATCCCCATTCATTCTTTTTCCACAAAAAGCCCCGGGTGGATCCCGGCCACGACACACCCACGCGCCCAGCGGCGCACCGTGTCCGGGTTGGCGCGCTTGTGCTCCGCCAGCCCCGCCTGCAGCTCGGCCTTGCGCTTGCGGCTGGCGGCCAGGCCGGCCTCCAGCTTGGCGGCCTCGGTCTCGACCTGCAGCGCACACCACGAGCCGCCCCAGCCGTCAGCACGGGCCCTGCGCTGCCTTGGAGGCTGGACCCGGGCTCTGGGCCCGCGCGCTGCTACATAAGAACAGCACTTGCGCCTTGCGGGTGTGTGTGTGGGGCCTGGGGCTGCCGCCGCGGCGCTAGCAGCGCGGGGTGGGCCCTCGATTCCGGCTGCAGGCCGCCAGGTCGCCGCTGCCCTCTTTCCCGGCGCCGCACCCAGGCCGTGGGCGCAGGCCGCTAGTCCAACACCGCCCCATCCAACTCGCCACCCCGTGCGGCCGCGCCGCACCTTGACGCTGGCCTCGGCCGGGAAGGCCCAGTAGTAGTTGGAGATGCCGATCTTCTCGCAGTGCACCAGGTCGTCGTCCACAAGCGACTGCGCGCGACAGGTGGATGGGCATGCGGGTCGGTTGCGGCGCAGCGCTATGTGCACAGGGCGCGGGCTGCAGTGCAGCAGGTCGGCTTCATTGCTCTTGCCAACTTGTCATTTTTGCTATGCACGGCATGCGCCATGGCTCGGGTATGTAGGCCGGGGATGTGGGTCGGAGTTGGGGGCAGCAGCGCGGAGACGTGGGCCAGGGATGTGGGTAATGTGCGTCGGGCGTCGGGTGCTCGCGAGGAGGGGCTGGTTGGGGTGCAAGCGGTTGGCCGGCCTGTGCCGGACGCCCTGCTGTCTCGTGGGTGTTGAAGGGGCGCGTTGATGGGATATGAAGCGTCACGGCCGCGCGCGCCGTGAGTTGCCGTGCGTAAGGGCAGTGCAGCGCACATGCCCTTGGCTCCAAGGCCGGGCCTGGGCTCAGCGGCACACGGTGGCACCTGCAGCACGTCCTTGACGGCCTGGGAGATGATGCCCTTCTTCACGGACAGCCTGCAGGTAGGAAGTTTGCGGGGGCCGAGGGGACGACAGGCAGTGGGGTGGCGCCTTTGGGCTTTCGGGCCTGGTTGGTGGCACCTCAACCCGCCGCCAAGCCACCCTGTCCAGGGACTTGGTCTAGGCGCCCAAGCCATTTGCCTAGGGGGCGATGGTGGCCGCACCTACTTTTCTATGTCCTTCAGCACAAAGACATCCGCAGAGTCGTGGAAAATCTCCAGCATGCGGTCCCGCTTGTCGGCCGCGGACAGGCCTTTCTTTGGCGGCATCTTGCCGCTGCGCTGCTGATGTGGCCAAGGAGAGGCTGGGGCGGTGAGGAGCAGCAACCGAACTGCCGAGTCCGAGAAGCCCCACGTTGCGGCGACGAGCTGGTTGAGCACAGTGGGCCTGACAGATCGGCAATATATGTGTCCTCTGTGATGTCGGAAGCGTCGTGCGTACAGAAGGAAGGATGCTGCGCGCTTCGCTGTCTGTCCCGCCTTTTGGTTTGCACCGCATGGAATCGCCCAGTCCGCAGCCAAAGAGCACACACTTGCTACCTCCCTCGCTCACAATGCAGCACACATCCATCAATCCAGCGTTATGACGACAGGCGACGGCTAGCTTGGCTGGTTGGCCCGCTCTCTTGTATTCAGCAGCTATGGACGACCCCACTGTCGAGCTGACCTATGTGACTGCACTGGATACGGATGCGGCTGGCAGCGTGTAGGTTGTCGAGCGCACAGCTTGGCACGGTCAGCATGCGCCAACTCGCGATACGCTCCTCCGCAGATACGGCCTGCAACGCAGCGTGGATGGTGAAGTCCGCGTCGTCGTGCTCGATGGACGGCAGGAGGTGCTGGATGCGCAGCAGCGGCAGGTGCGCAACCTGCAGTACGCGCACGAAGACCTGATCACCAGCGCTACGTGCTTCTTATAATGCTCGCAGGGCTCGCTGCACGGGCCGGTCGCTGTCTCCCGGCCAGCCGCAACACAGATTGTGCACTTGTCGCCTGCCGTCGACTTTGACGCTCGCGGCCTGCAAGTCACGCCCAGCGGCAGGTACCTGCTGCTGCACGGCAAGTCGTTCCAGGTAAGCGCATGTCGGGCGAACCCGGAGCCCTCTTCTCGTCCGCCTGGCCCTTCCCTCCCGCCCCTTCCCTCCCGCCCCGACCCCGCACCCTACGCACCCTCGCCCAGGACTCCTCCGTGATCGCGATGGCCGTCGTGGACCTGCACGGCGGCCAGCCGATGCGCGCCAGCGCCACGGCAACAGCTGCCGGCGGGCCCCGGCAGCGCCAGTGCCGGCTGCACTCAGTTGACCCCGTGCTCTTCGGCAGCCGGCCCGGCCTCGTCCTCCTGCAGGTGCGGCCCTCGGCCCGCACGCACCACCTCTCTCCTCCCCCAGCTCCCCTGCCTCCCCTAAGCACCTCTCAACCCCCGACCCCGCCAACCCTCCAGGCCTCGTGGCACCCCCACAGCGAGGAGCACCTGGCGCTGCTCACCTCGGACAACCGCCTGCGCCTGTATCGCGTCACCCACAGCCTAGCGGTCGCGGAGCAGACCCTGCACCTGGTGCCCTCCTCGGGCCCGCAGCCGCAGCGCTACGGCCTCGCCGCCGCCATGGCCGCGGCAGCGGCCGGCGGCGCCGCGCCCTCCCCGGCCGCGGCTGCGGCCCCGCCCATGGCGAGCGACATTGTCGCGTTCGCGTTCGGGCCGGCCGTGGGCTGGGGGCAGTTCGGGCTGCTGTTGGCGGCGTCGGATGGCCACGTGTACGGCCTGGGGCCGGTGGCACCGTTCGGGATGCGCGTCAGCGGCGCAGCGCTGGAGCGGCTGGCGGCGGAGGGCGGCCCGGGCGCCGAGTGGCTGGCGCTGGCGTTTGGGGAGGAGGCGCTGGGCAACCCCGGCGCTCGGGGCCGCTGGCCGGGTGAGGGCATGCGGGGCCGCTGGGTTGGGTACCGGTATGCGCGAGGAGCTGCCGCCCGGCTGAGGACGGGGCCACCGGGGCTCGGGTCGGAGTCTCGTCGGAGGGCCGTGGGGTGGCGATGTGCCCATGGCGTCTCGCCGCCGCTGGCCCAACGTCGCCCTTGCCCTCCCGTCCGCCTTAAACCCGCAGTGCTGCCGCACGTGGCCGAGGGCGCCTCCCCGGCCCTGGTCGGGCCCCTCAACCCGCGCGCGCGCCAGGAGCTGCCGCCCGGCCCAATCGCGCTCGCCGTGGCCGTAGCGGTCGCGCACGTGCTGTCGGCGGCGCCGCCAGGTGCGGCCGCCGCCGCCGCAGCAGCAGCCTCGCCCGCCGCTACGGCGCCGGCGGCACCTCAAGTGGCGAGCACGGCCGTGGTGGCTCTGGCTGACGGCCGGCTCTTGGCGTACGCCGTGGCTGGGCCCTGGGCCCCGGCCTGGTGTGACTGCGAGCCGCAGGTGCTGGCGGCGGCGCCTGGCGCCGCCGCGACCGCGGCCGCCGCCGCGCCGAGCGCCGTGCGGTACAGGTGTACGCTTCGCAGCGGCGAGGGCGGCGCCGCCAGCGGCATCGTGACGCCGCGCATGGTGCTGCTGGACGTGGTTGAACTGCCGCCGGCGGCGGCGGCCGGCCGTTTCGGTGGCGACGAGGTCGATGACGGCGGCGCCGCAGACGGCGAGGACGACGACGACGAGGATGGCAGCGGCGCAGCATCGTCAACGTCCGCGGTGGCGGCGGCGCGGCGAGCCATGTCGCTGTACATGCAGGCCGGCGCCGCCGGGTCGGGCGCCGGCGGCGCCGTCGTGGTGGCGGGGTCCGGCGGCGCCGCCGCCGCGTCGTCTGCCGTCACAGCCTGGCTGTGCCTCCGCTCCCGCGGCGTGTGGAGCATCACGCTCCCCTGGAGCGCAATGCTGCCGCAGTGGCTGGCGGGCGGGCCGACAGGCGCCGCCACCGCCGCGCTGCCGTCGGAGCTGCCGCCGCCGGTGGTGACGTGTGTGCACGAGGTGCCGGCGGCGCCGCCGGGGTCGATGACACCGGCGGCGGCGGCAACAGCGGCTGGCGGCGCGTCGCTGCGCGGCAGCTCCCTCATCTCCAATCCGCTTCTCGGCGGCGGGCTGCTAGCGCTGAGCGGCTCAGGTGAGCGCGCAGTGACCAGCCAGTGACAGGGGCGCGCCCGGCACGCGCGATGCGGGGCCACGCATCCCACATGAAGCGTTGGGTTGCGGCTCGCGGCTGGCGCCATCGACGGCGCCTGCTGTGTCCGTTGCGCGCGTCCTCGCCCCATCAAGCGGCGCCCCAGCCCAGCGGCACCGCACGCATAGCTCAGCACTGCATGCACCACCCACCGCCTGCCGCCACCGTGCCCCCCGCCGGCACAGGCACGCTGCACTTCTTCCAGCCCGCGGGCGCCGCCGAGCAACTGCTCGCGCAGCAGCGCCAGCAGCAGCAGTCGCAGTCGCAGCAGGGCCCCGGAGGCGACACGCCGCCAGGCACGCCGGGCCAGGCCCCGGCCGGCGCCTCCTCCGCCGCCGGGCCGCTGCCCAGCCCCGAGCAGCGCAAGACTCAGGTGGAGGCGCACATACGTACGGTGTACGGCGGGCTTCTCGCGCCGCCGGCGGACCGGAAGCTGCCGCAGCCGCCGCCGGGTACGTTCGGGCGCCTCCGCTGTACGGGCAGGACACCAGTACTCGGGCAGCTCTCGCAACTCTGCCAGCTAGCGAAGACCGGGGCTCGTGGCTGGGCCCGGCTGTGGCGCGCCCCTCCCCCTGACGCGCGGCGCCGCCCCCCGGCCCCCGCCTGCCAGGCTCGCCATCGCCGCTGACCATTGCCGCCAAGGAGGGCCCGCTGCACCTGGCCGCATGCATCGCGGCGCTGAGGGACAAGCACGTCAGGTGGGGGGCGGGGTGCCCGGGAGCAACTACTGATGCGCTGCGACCCACCCACGCCCCCAACCCACGCCTCCCCCATCCCAGGTACCTCCACGGCGCCTCCAGCGACCTGGCCTCGCGCTCCGAGGCGCTCCGCTCTGAGGCAGGCCGCCACGCGGAAGCAGTGGCGGAGCTGGCTGCGGCGGCGGGCGGCGCCGAGGCGCGGCAGGCGGCGCTGGAGGCCCGCGTGGCGCGGCTGGCGTCGCTGCACTCCAACCTGGTGGAGCGGGCAGGTGGGCGGATGGGGGGTTGGGGAGGGGGCCCTGGTTTGTGGGTGGTGATGGGTGGGTAGGTAGGTCGGGGAAAGCGGGTTGAGCGGGGAAAGAGGTGTGCTGGGGATGCACGGCTGAGGCGGTGCCGTCTCGCCCTGCCTGTGGTAGTGGGTGCGGTGGGGGCCGGGGAAAATAGTGAGTGAGGGGCAGCACCCAGTGGGGAAGGGGCAAGGGTGCCCGTGTCCTGCGGTGGCGGTGGCATCGCTGCACCCCAACCTGGCGACGTGGGCAGGGGTGTGAGGGAACTAGACAGATGCGACGCGGACTCGCACAGGCGCGCCGCGGCTCCGCACCCCGCGGCGCCGCCCCATCCATTCGCCCTCTACGCCTCCACTCCCTCGCCGTCCCCCTTCCCCTTGCCCCCGCAGGCGTGCTGGCGGGCCTGCACTGGTCCCTGCCTCGCGCCCTGTCGCGGGCCGAGTCGGGGCTGCGCGAGGATCTGCGCGCCATGGAGGGCCGGGGCGCGGCCCTGCAGGCGCAGTGGGGCGCGCTGGCGGCGCGCGCGCGGCGGCTGTGCGACGAGCGGCGCGGCGGCTCCGCGGCGGGCGGCGGCGCTGGGGCTGGGTTTGGCGCGGCGGCGCGGACGCCCGGCGTGCGAGTTGCGGCGGTGCCGGAGGCGCAGCTGGAGAAGGTGAGGGGCTGCGGGTTGGCGGGCTGCCAGTGCCTGGCGTGCCGTGCTAGAATTGCGCGTAAACGGATGCAAAGCCGCTGTGGCCCTCCCGTCTCCCCGAGCATGCACACAAGGCAGCGGCGGCGCAGTGCTGAGGCCTGCCATGTTCAGCACACGCACGAAACACACATACACACGCACTCCCTCACCCCTCCTCATCCCCGCACGCCCCCGGCCGCAGGTGCACGAGGCGGTGGTGGCGCAGTACCGCGGCCTGACGGCGGCGCGTACGGCGCTGGCGGCGCTAGAGAAGCACGCGTCAGCGGACGCGGCGGAGCGCGCCGCGGACCAGCTGGAGCGCGGACTGGGGCTGAGCACGCCGTCTGGCGCAGCGGGGGGCACGCCGCTGCGGATGGGTTTGGGCCTTGGTGCCAGCGTGGCGTGAGCGGGTGTTGGAGCAGCGTGGAGGAGTGGCTTGCGGTTTGGGGGGGGGGGGCGGCGGGGGGGGG